>JAWQFY010000225.1:0-42711 GCA_037055185.1 Capillidium rhysosporum | reverse complement strand
AGTATAATATTTTATAATTTATAAAGTTAAAAGTTTTAAAGATTTTTATTTTTCTAAATTTTTTTAATAGTATTTAAAATTTTAAAAATATAAACTTGCTTAAAATATATTATTAAAAATATGTTTAGTTAAAAAAAAATTAATAAATTTTAATAAAATATGTCAAAAAAATTTTAATATATAAAAATTATATAAAAATAAAAATAAAAGTTTATTTTTAGCTAATTTTATTACCTCAATTTTAATATTTAATATTTAAAATTACTACTTCTAAAAGTAGCTAACTATTTATTTACTAAAATTAAATAAAAAATAACCTATTTTTTTATTATAGACTATTTTATATTTTATTATTAATATTATTAATAGTTATTTTAATTTTTTTAACTAATATTATTAGTTTTATTTTAATTTTAATAATAATAAAATTAGTAATTAATATGTTTAAATTTACTTATTAGTTTAATAATTTTAATATTAAATAGTTTTTATTTTATTATTTAGTATAAAAAATTTAGTATATTTTTACATTTTTTTATAGTTTTTTAAATATTTATTATATAATTTTGGTAATATAAACTTTAACTAGCTATATTATAATATATTTTTTAATTTTTAATTAATTTTAAAATATTTAATTATATATATATATATTAATATATTATTAGTATAGCTTACTTTAAATAAAATTAAACTAAAGTAAAGTAAAATATTATATTAAGTTTTATTTTTAATATTAAATTAAAGTATTAATACTTTTTTTTTATAACTATATATTTATTTTATAAAAAAATTATATACTATAATAACTTTTTATCTTATAATTTTTTTTTAATTAGTAATTTTATTTAATATACATATATATATAGTTTTAATTATTTTATCTAAAAATTATTAGTTAATTTTTATAAAATACTATTTATATTTTTTTTATAAAGCTTACCTTTATATTTTTATTTTTATATTTTAAATAGTAAATGTTTTAAATTTTATAAATAATACTTTTTATTATCTTTTTACTATTTTATAAATAAAGTTTAAAATAATTAGTTAACTTAGCTATTTTATAACTTTTTTAAAAGTATTTACTTATAATTATATTAGTTTTTTTATTAAACTTTATATTTTTTAAATTTTTTTTAATTTTTTTTTGTTTTTAAATATTTACAAATATAATAATAATAATTTACTTAAAATTTAATATTAAAATTTTATTAAAAATAAATACATTTTTATTAAAATATTTTTTAATTTTTATATATTAATAAATACTACTATATTTTTAGGTATATATTTATAAACTTAATTTTTTTATAATTTATTATATTATATTTATTATATAATAATATTATATTTAAATAGTAAAGTTTTAATATTTTATTTTAAAAGTTAAATATTTTATTTTTTATAATTCTAAATATAATAAAAGACTTTATTTCCATTAAATTAATTTGAATTTTTTATTTAAATTAATTTAAAACTGCTTAATTTAATCTTTATTGCAAATAAATATACTACTTTATATAGCTAAATATTATAAAAATTTTGTTATAAAACTTTTTTATTTAGTATTGCAAGTTAATACTAACTTTAAATTAAATAATGTCTATACTTTTTTAATAATTAAAAAATATTTATATTATAATATATAAAATTTAAAAAAAAATATATTTAAATAAATAAAATTTATAAAAAATAATAATAATAGAATAAAACTTACTAAAATAAGTAAACTGTTTTTCTAATAATTAAAATTATAGCTTCTATTATAATAAGTTCTATTTTATTTTATTTATTTTTAATTTATCTTATTTATATTTTATTAGCTTTATTTTTTATAATATTTTTTAGCTATATTTTTAAAATTAAAATTAATTAAAATATTTTTACTTTACTTAATTAATTTTATAAAAAATATATAAGTTTAATTATATATTTTAAAATTATATAAGTTATTAAAAAGTTAACTAATACTAAATAAACTTTATTTTTAGCAATATAATTATATTTTTAATTAATTTTTAATATAAATTTTTTAAAAAACTTATTTATAATAGCTTAGTATAGCTATTAGTATATTTAAATATTCTATTTAACTAAGTAATTTTGTAATTACTGCTACTATTTTTGAAATAATAGTTTGAAATTATATTAATTATTATAAAATTAAAGTAACTTATAATTAGTAATTTTCTTTTTAGTTTGCTTAGTTAAATTTTTTTTTCTAATATAATTTTTAATTTTGATTATTTTTATTACTAAAATTTAGCTTAATTTTACTGTATTTATATTATTTTAATATATAGTATATTTTTGAATTTAGTTAAGTAAAGAAAAAAAATGTAAAATTTTTATATTAAAAGTTTTTTTATTAAACTAAAAAATCTTTTATTAAAAAAAGTATATAGTAAATTTTAAGTATATTTAATCTAAAAATTATATTAATAAATATATAACTAAATTAATTAAAATAATAGCTAATTCAATATTTGCTAAAAATAAAAAAATTTAGTAAAATATAAATATAAAAATTAATTATATAAATATTTTTAAAATTTAATATTAATAAATAATATAATTTTAAATAAAGTTATTAATAGTTTTAATTAAGCTTATTAGCTCTTTTAATTAATTTTAAATTTTTTAATTATAATTTTATATTTAAAATATTATAAATATAGTTTTTAGATTTAATTTTTATTTATTAAAAAACTTAATTTTTTTTTAAAAATTATATTTAAAATTTAAAAATATATAATTTTTATAAAATATATATTTTTTTTAAATATTAAAATTATAAATTTATATAATTTAGTTTTTTAAAATGAAATATATTGTAAAAAAAGTATTTTTTTAAAGTAGATAGTATTAGCATTATAAATAGTTTATTAAATTAATATTATTATTAAAAATATAAAATAGTAAGTAAAAAAACTAAAGCTAAAAAATTAGTTAAATTTTAAATAAATAAAATAAATTTTATAATAGTAAACTAGTTTAATATTAATATATTAGCTTATAGCTAATAGATGCAATATTAAAATATAATTAAAAGCTAATAATAGTAAATAATTAGAAAAAATAAATACTATTAAATAAAATATTAATTTATAATAACTATACTATTACTTTAAATTTAAAAGTTAATTAAAAAGTTAAAGCTATTTAGAAAATAATAATAACTTTTTGTTAAAAGTTTTTATAGTTATTAAGCTAATATAATTTTTAAAATTATAAAATTAAAAATAAATTATCTTTTTTAATAAATAAAGTAAAATTTTTAAAATAAATTAAAACTAGCCTAGTATTTTAAAGTGTTTTTAATAAAATTTATTTATAATAATTTTAATAGTATAAATATATATATAATTTAAAAAAAAATATTGCTAAAAAATTAACTTTTTATTATATATTTAAGCTTTAAAATAAACTAAAAATTAGAAAATTTTAGTACTTATAATATATATATTATTTATTAATAATATAAAATAAATAGCTAACTAAATAAATATTACTTGAGTTTGAAATAATAATTTATTTTATAATACTTTTAATTAATGTATAAAAAATAAAATAAACTTTTAAATAGTAAACTAAATAATTAATAATAATATATTTAAAATATAAATATATTATTTATAAGAAAATTATCTATCTTATTATTATATAAAGCTTTTCTAATTCTATATTATAAATTATATAAATATTATCAAAAGTTTTAAATTTAGTGCTAAAATGGTTATTATATTTATATTTTTTTAATTAAATTATATAAATTTTTTATTAAAATTAAAGAGCTATAAATATATATTTAAATGAAATTATTAATATAAAATTAAAATTTATATTATTAATTTATTTTACATGCTTTTTATTTAAAATTTTATATTTATTTAATTTTTTTTTAATTTTAATTTAAAGTATAAGTTTTTATATTTTGTAATTAATAAAAATTTTATAAATTTAGTACTTGGGTTACTAGTTTTCAAAAATGTAAACTTAAGTATTATAACTTATAATTGTTTAAGTAAAATATAATAAAAATATCTTTTATAAAGATAATATTTTTTAATATACTGCTAGTAAATTAACTTTTATTATTAATAACTAAAAAAAGTTTAAAATAAAATTTAAAAAATTATTTATTTCAAATTTAAAGATAAGTATTAAATTTTTTCAAGTTTATTTTATAGTTAGAAAATTAATAATAGCATAAATGTTTAATTAATAGCTATTCTCTTATTATAATATATTAATTAAATATATATAATAAATAAGCTATATTTTGATAGCTTTAATTTTTAAAATAGTTTTAAGTAAGTAATAAATATATTTTAATATTTTGTTTTTATATTATTTCAACACTTTAACTAGTTTTAATTTAAAAAGTATCATTAATTAATAAAATTAAATTGATAATGTTCAAAATAAATAAAATTTTATATTTATATTATTTAAAAGTAACCAAAATTTCAATATATCTGTAGCTATAAGTTATTATTATTATTATATTATAGAAATGAAATAATTTTACGTATTTTAAGTATAGGTAAAGGCCATTTTATTAAATACATATTTAAATGGAGTTCTATTGTATTTTAAAATGATCTAAAAAAATTTTACACATCTAATTACTGAACTCTCCACTACTGTTTTATTTAGAACCCAGGCTTAAATGAATATTAAAAAACCTCCTTTTTAAGTAAATATGATGTTTCAGATTTAACAAGTTTTATTTGGAACTCAAGCGTAAAATTAATATTAAATGATATTTCTAAGCTGTTGTGGAAACTTTAAAGTATTAATTTCACCAGGATTTAATAATTTAATGGCTTGGAACTTGTTTTTATTTTGAAGGTAATTTCGATAAGTATATATGTTTTCATATTTTATATGAGTTCAATAGCATGTTTTCAAAAAAATATTGAAAATGCTATGAGAAAAATCGATATAATTAAAAGTATAAATGAAAATAATAAATTTTTAACTATATCGTTTTTTTATAAATAAAACTCTATTAATTTCGTGTCACTTTTAAAATCTAAAAATAACTATTTAAAACTTATTTTTTTACATTTTTTCTTAATTTTGAAATGTATCTATTTAAGGTTTATATGTTATGAAAACCTTTTTAAGCAAATATTATGTTTCAAATTGATCTAAATATACTATTAAGAAACTTTTTTATATTTCCTGTTACCTGTTTGCCATTCTAATTAGATTATGAAGTTTTATAAAATTTATAAATGGCTTCTATTTGATTAACAAATTATTAACTAAACCTAAAAACTGTTTTTCCATTAAGACCAATTTTAGTTTAAATATATCATCTAAAATAAATATTTAAAATAGTTAATTTAGAAAAATAGAATGTTTTTTTTTCAAGTACTTATAATTTGTTTTCAAATTTTAGTTTCTTTACGTTACATCAGATACAACTAATACATTCAGATATATATAAATTCTAAATAAATCAGAATACTATATTTTGGCTAGTTATTAATCCGTTTTTACAAAACTTATATAAAACGTTAGCTTATTATATTATATGCAGTAACTACATCAGCTTTTTGAGTATTAATAAAAAACATAATCGTAAAATAAAACTGAACATTTCCGATGAACAAGTTATAAAATAAAGTTTAAAGTATAAATATAATATCTGTAATAAATTAGGTTTCATGACATTACACATATTTCACTACCAAAATTATAAAAAAATCATATATACCAGTTATAAATTTACATCATTCTTTTAGAGAAATAAGTTATACGTTTTACAATTATATTTACGAAACGACTATAAAAAGGTGATACTAACTACTTTCTAGAGATATCAGTAAACTTAAAATGAACAGTGAAGCTTTATTACAGGAATACAACGAATTATTGGAGCACTTAAACGAGTACGAAATTGAAGCAGCCTTTGATGCCGCAGAGAATGAAGAAACTAAGAATGGAAGTGGTAAATTTCTAACCGGTAAGTTCGCTAAGGTACCAATTGAATTCTACGCCAAAATCTTTGACTGCCTTAAAAAATTGAGTTGGTACTACCCGGTAGTCGAGTTTAAGAAGTTGCTCCAACTCAAGGAGTACATGGATTCGAAGGGTATGGATACTAAGGAAGTTGATGTCGATATAGTGACAAGTTTTAAGTATCAAGAGAAATATTTGAACGATAGAAATCTCACCAATTATTTCCGATTAAAAGATGAATATTTTAATGAGGGGAAATCTACCAAAGAAGTTAATGCTGATATATATGAGTTTATAAATGATGAAGAGAGCTTGGAGCGTAATAATAAACTTTACTCCAAACTTATCGAATGGACCAATAACGAGCCTAACAACTACACTGACTGGTTCAAATTTAGAGATACTCTTTACAATAGTTTGAAGAATGTTATTCTCGGCATGGATATATCCGGTGTAGAAAACGATGACAATATTTACAAGGTATACTCCAAATCAGGCCCTTTCAAATGGTACCTTAACGAGTACACCATATACGCCAACGGCCGTGATCCTAAGGAGGATGAGAAACCTAACAGCCTTGCAGACCAACTCGACACAATTGTCAGTACTATCTACAACAAATATAGAGGTAAAGATTCCCAGAAAAACCCAGGTGAAAAGGAGTGGGAAGGTACCTTGGTAGGTGATGGTGTAGCCATAGATATTTCTATAATCTGGGATCGTAACACTTGGCAATCAACTGCCCATTTACCTGCTCAAGGTAAATTTAGGGGTAGAACTGTTTACTCTTCTGACGTTTATGCGGCCGTTTTCTCCTCTATGATTACCGCTATTAACACTAGTAGAGATCTTTTAGGTTCTATAAAAACTGCTGTTCAAGAACATTTTACTGGTCATAACACCCTTAGTTTTATGGACAGAGTTCAAAACACAATTGTTGATAAAATAGCTGAATAAATAGTATATTTTAATTTATATATATTTCTTAAATTCATAGACCCAAGTACTTTTTTAATGGAAAATAAAACAAATATTAATGAGAAAATAAATAAATAAAATACTCAGAAGGCATTAGGAGCTAACAGGTTTATAATAAAACTTGCTAAGTAGAGCTTATTGCATGTTAAGATGTTTTTAGCTGTATTAGCAAGGTAAAGGATATAATAGATAAGAATAGCATAATAAGATTTTTTTAAATTCTAGTATATATTAAGCTAAACATATATTATTTAACTTCTAATATATACAAGTAATTTTACTATATATAAATTGAGAATATAATAAAAAATGCAAATAATAATAAAAATAAGCTATATAGTAAAATATTAAAATGAGAGTAATTATATATTTTAATAAAATATTTATAAAGAATTATAAAAATAGTTTTAAATAAATAAATTATATATATACTAAATATAAGTTATAGAAAACAGAGACCTAAATAACATTTTTTTATATTTTATTTCAAAATTTAACTATTATTTAAAAAAAAAGTATATAAAATATAATTTTATTATTTTTAAATTAGAGTACTATAGTAGCTAAAAAAACTTAAAATTTTATTTTCTCTTACTTTTATTAGAAAAAGTAGTTTATAGTAGATTTTAGAAGTTGGTTTCTATTATTAGTACTTTTATATATATTTAAAAAAATTATTCTATTTCAAGTATTAATAACCTTTTTATTAATAATTTTTTTATAATATTAAACTACTTTCATATTTTTAATATTTAATATATAAAATTTTTATAAATATAAGTATATATTTTTTAAATATTTAAAAAATAAAAATAAAAATAATTTAGGAATAAGTTAAATATATGTATATATAACTTAACTACTATTAACTATTTTATTAATACTTTTTAATACTAGTATATTATAAAATTTATTATTTTTTATCTTTAAATATTTATTAATTTACTTAATTAAAATATTTTCTATTATCATTACTTATTTTTTAATTTAAAATTAAATTTATATTTAAAATTTATCTTTTAGCTAAATAAACTTCTATATTTTAATATGTTATAAAATAATAAAAATACTTAAAAAATATTTTTAAAATATAATTTTTTAAAAAGTATATATAATATTTAAAATATGAATATATACTAAAATCTATAAACTTATTTTAAAATTTCTAGTTTTAAATATAGTTTTATTTTATAATTTATATTTTATATCATTTAAATTATTTAAAAATTATATTAGCAACTTTTTTATTATAAGTTAAAATTACAAATATTGCTTTAAATATTACTTTTAGTTTATTTTTTAGAAAACTTACTAATATTTTTAATTATTATATTATAATATATTTGGTATTACTTTTTTTATTTTAAGCTTATTATTAGCTTTATTTTTTACTAAATTTTAGCATTTATTATTAATTTTATATATTTTATTAAATATAAATACTTTTATTATATTTTGCTTTATTATATTAATTCTACTTTACAATTTTAATAATAATTATAGATTTACTATAAGTATTTATTTTTTTAATTTTATATTAGTAACTTATTTTTTTAAAATTAATTTAAATATTTGTTAATAAATTATATTTTTGCTAGTTATTATATATTATTATTATTATTAATATTTAAATTAGTATACTTTTTCTATTTTTATAAAAAACATATTAAGTTTAAAAAATAGCATTTATAAATATAAAAATAATTAAAAATAAATGTATATTTAATTCTTTTATTTTTTATTATATTTCATTATATTTTACTACCTACTACTATAAATTTTTATTTTAACTTTTAATAACTATTAGTTTAATTTTAAACAGTTTTATAATTTAATATATATTTATAAATAAGTTATATTTTTTAATATTTTAATATACTATTTTTTAGTTTTATTATTTTTAGTTTATTAATATTAATTATTTAAACTTTTTAGCTAATTTTACATTACTTTATAATATTCTATTTAAATTTTACTATATTTTAATTTTATTAATCAATTTTATTTTATTTAAATTTAATAATAATTCTTTTACTAATATTTATATTTTTCTTACTAACTTTATACTTAGTTTAGTAGATTTCTAATACCTTTACTATTTTATATAATAATAAGTTTATTAGTAATAATATTAAAGTTTTTAAGTTTTTAGCTTTTATTTTTTTTAAGTTTAATTATTTTAAGCCTTTTTATCTTTATTTTACTTTTAATTTTAAATATAACTTTTTTAATAAATACTAAACTTTTATTTTTATTTTTATAAAATTTATAAATAATTTTTTTTATTAATTTTATTTACTTAATTAATAAAAAATAAAATTAATTAAATAAAAAATTAGCTAATTTTTATTTTATATTTTTTTAATATAGTTATATTATTAAAATATATTATTTTTAAAATTTCTAAATAATATATATATTAAATATTTTATTATAAAGAAATTTAAAAATAAAAAATTATTATTATAAATTTAAAAAGAAATATTTTTATATTAAAATATTTTTTTAATATCTAAATTTATAACTTATAGCTAATTAATTTACATTTTAAGCTAAATTTAATTTATTAAGCTTTATAGATATATTTTATTTATATTTTAATTTTTTGCTATTTAAAAAATATATATTTAATATAATTTTATAAAATATTAATATTTTTTCTTTATTATACAAAAAAAAGTTAAAAAATTATATTTTAATATTTTACACCTATAATAAATATAATTTTAATATAATTTTTAATTATTATAAAAATATAAAAAATTATAAATAAAAAAATAGCTAATTTTTATAGTAAAAGATAAATAAAATTTTATTACAATTTTAAAAAAATATATATTTATATTAATATATTTTTAAATACTTAATTTTATAATTTATAGTTAATATTTATAAATTTTAAGTTTTAACTACTTTATTAAGATTTATAGCTTATAGCTATAGCTATTTATATTTATTTATAAGTTTTTTTAAGTTAGCTTTACTATTATTTTATCTTTTTATTAAATAAAAAAATATATTTGATATAGTTTTATAAATTATTAGTATTTTTTTTAAACAAGAAAAAATAGAGTATAATTTTAGTAAACCTTTTTTTAGTATTTTTTAAACTAAATTTAAAAACATTTAAGTATTTTTAATTAGATTAAAGTTTAAGCTAAATACAGCTTTTTACTATTTAAAAAATTAGTTAAAAAGCTTAATTTAGTATTTTATAAAAATAATATATAAGTTTTTAATATAATTTTTAGATATTATAATAGTATAAAAGCAGTTTTATTATTATATAATAAAATTATATATAAAAATAGCTTAATAGTTTTTTTAATAAACTTTTGAAAATAATTTTATATAAATTATTTAAGTAAATTTATATATTTTTATAGATATATTATAAAGATATTAGTATTGAAATTATTTTATATATATATTAAATATAAGTTTTTATATATTAAATATATAAATTTTAATTAGACTAATATATATAGTTTTTATATCTATAATTATACTATAAAAATATTATAAATGTTAGATTTACATTTACTTATATAGTATAACTATATAAATTTAAATAATATTATTTAAATAATTAATATATTTTTTAAGATTTTTAATAAAAAAAGGTATTTTTAATATTAAAATATAACTTTAGTATTTTTATTTTTATTTTTTAACTTATTTTATTAATATATTATAATATTAAAGTATAGCTTTAATACTTTATTTAATGTAAAAGATATTTAATTTTATTTAGTCTTAATTTATATATATAAAATTAAAGTAAAATTTTATATTTTATTAAGGTATACTTAGCAAAATTGGATATTTTTTCTAAATATAATAAGAAAAAAGTTTTATATATTTATAAATATATAAAAATTAGATTTACTTTTTATATAAATTAAGTTAAATTAACACTAAGCTATTTTAAAATTTAAAATAATATTATAAAAGTATATTTTAAAATACTATAATTTTGCAGTCTTTTTAATTTAGCTATAAACTATAACATCTAGTCTTTAGTATAATACTAGTGGCAATCTTTATATTGTGCAGTACAAAATACTATAATGCAAATATAGTAATGAATATAAGTGTTTGCACAAGGAAGTTAGTTGATGGTGATAGAGTGAGATTAATTTTATTATTAATCATAGTAGCAACAAATGTGAATACCTAGTAAGTAATATAAATAAGCAATATCATCAAAGATTTGAAAGCAAAGTTAACATACATTTGTAAATAGTCCAGGTTGCAGGTAGCAATATTTGCAAGAACTACAGACTATCTGGTGATGAAGAGGCAACTAAATTCTATATATAGGATTTATAGAAAGAGATAAAAGCATTTATAATTTCAAATGGCCTCTATGTCTTCAACAAAACAGTAAAATAAAAATAATACAAAAATGAGAAGTAAATGTAAATGTCTTACTATTGTTTAGCAGTAGTGTCCTTTTATGCAATTAAGTATAATTTGAAATGGTTTTACAATAAATTGAGTTGTTGATAGCTGTGATTTGTTATATATTAGTAAGGTAAAGTTCTTTGTTGATTAGTGCTAGTAGCTATAATAGACTTGTTTTTAGATGTTAAACTTATAAGTTTTTGAGTAAGAATAATAGAATAAAAAATATTTATTTGTTCAAATTTTTAATTAAATTGTCAAGATGAATTTGTGTAATTTTGTCATCTGAAAATAAGAAAAAAGTGATGAAAATCAATTAAGCTTAAAAAAAAAAATAAGAAAAATAATAAGAATGATTATTGAGTTAGCAACTTATAAAATTATTGAGTAACAAAATATTATATAAACTTATATATTTAGTATATAAATTAAAAAAATTATATATATATTTAATATATATACTTATTATTTATAAATAGTAAAAGTTAAATATCCAATATTTAAAACTTTAGCTATATTTTTAATAATATAATTATTTTTTAATATAAATCTAATATTTAATGATATAAGTTATAAATAAATAAAAATTTTAGCTTTTTTCTTAATTTTATACTATTATATTTATAGTATAAATGTAACATAAGCTATAAACTCTAACTTTAATAATAATTATAGAATAAAAATATTGGTTTTTTTAGCATATAAATATATTATTATTATAATAATATTTTATTAGTATTTAATTATATATTTATAATGTTATTATATTAATATATTTTAAAGTTTATAGATAATATCTAAAAAATATATGATTTTGATTTTATTTATATATAATAAATATTAAATATAAAATTTTACAATTTTAAAAGTAAATATTTACTATATAAAAATTAATATACATTTTAAAATAGTATTTATTTTTTAAAATTTTAATAAGTTTAATAATTTAAAAAAAATAAACTAAATATTATATATTTTTTAATATAAAAAAAGAAAATAAATATTATTTTTATAATATGGCTGTAAAAATAAAATAATTATATATTATCTAGTTAATTATTAAAAAATAATAACTATATATATAATATATAGCTATATAAAATTTCCTAACTTATATAAATTAAGAAATAATAAAGTTAACTTTTAAAGCTATATTTTAAAATATAAAATCTATATTTAATATATATAAATGATGATTTTAATATTAATATTTTTATAATATAACTATATGGCTATAGTTTTTCTAAATTAGTTTTATTATATAATTTTTTAAAAACTGTATTTAAAACTATTAAGTTTTTTAATATATAATTATATATTATATATTAGTTTTTGTTTTTTTACTATTATAATAAGTAAAAAATTTAATAAATTTTATATACTATATATAATATATTAGTATTAAACTTATTAATTAATATAAAGTCTATATTTTTAATTAAAATATATTAAAAAATATATTTTTATCTTAATTTTAACTTAATTAAAAAAAGCTAAAAGTTATTAAATTTTAAAAGTTATAAAAACTATACTTTACTTTTTTTTATAATTAAGAAAAATTACTATTAATTTAAAAAATTTATATTAAATATACTTAGCTTTTATTATATAAAAGCTATATTAGTTATACTATTTTAAAATTAAACTTATAAGTAATTATATAAAATATTTAATGTTAATAATATATATATTATAAAATTTTAATTTAAACTTTAAAAAACTAAATTTATATTAGTATTTTAAAATTTAAAATATAATTTATTTTACTAAAATAAATAATTTTTATTATTTAAGCTTTTTTTATTTTTAAATTTTTTAAATATATTTAATATTAAATAAAGCTACTTTTTAATATTTTTAAAGCATTTAAAACTAGCTTAAGCATTAAGTTTAATTAAATAGTTATTTTAGCTTTTTAATAAGCTACTATATAATTTATTTATATTAAATTAAATTTTTTATATTTAATAGTTATAAATTAGTTTTATATTTTTTTATTACTAGCTTTAACTATTTAAGTTTATATATATATATTAAGTTTTTATAATCTTTTATTTTTTAGTATTATTTTTAGTATCTTTTTATTCGCTAGTTTTTATAATAGCCTTTTTAAAATATTATTAGGTTTTAATTATCCTAATATTTTTATTTAAACTGTTTTAACTTTTTTTCTTATTAATTTTAGTAAAGTTATCTTCAAAATTAAATATTATCTAAAATATAATAATAATAATAATTTAATTTTAATTTAATTTTTTAATAATTTATAATTTTATATATATTTTTTATCTTATTAATTTATTTTACTTTTAATTATATATTACTTTTTATTTAAAGCTTTTTTTTAACTATTTTTACTATTATTATTTATTTAACTTTGAAAAAGTAATTTTAAATAATAATATTTTTTAAGTAGCTACTTTTTATTTTTTTAAAAACCTTTTACTTATTTATTTATTATTTTTAGTTATATTTAAAACTAAAGCATTATTTTATTTGAAAAACTCTTAAAAAGTTTTATAAAATTTAATCTAATTATTGAATTTTTTAAAACTTTTTATATTTTTTTTTATTTTTTTTTATTTTATTAATTTTCTAACTTTTTAAAATTTTAATTAGCATTAAATTTTATTTTTTATTATATATAGTTTTAAGAATATTATACTTTTCTACTATTAAATTAAATTGACTAACTATTCATTAAATAATATAAAAATACTTATTTTACTTACCAAGTTTTCTAAACTTATTTTTAACCTTATATAATAGTTTATCTTTTTTTAATTAGTTTATATTAATTTTAAAGTTAATATTTAATATATTTAAATTTTAAAAAAATTATAATATTTTTGAAAGTAATATATTATTTTATACTATATTTTTTAAAGTTTAATTTTTAAACAGCTTTTAATATTATAAAATAAATATTATATACTTTTTAGTATATAAAAAGTAAATTTATTTATTTTATATTTTAATTAGTATAAGATTAAAACTTAGTTAAATTCCTTTAACTTTTCTTATAATTTATAAAACCTATTTTAGTAAACTTTTTTTACTTTTCTTTTATCTTTTTTTAACTAATTCATATTTATATTTACAATATAATTAGCTATAACTTTTATTTAAGTTTTTATTTTATAACTATTAAAATATCTTTTACAATATCTATAAGGATTTTAGAAAATTCTAAAAATAAACATTTTTAAATTACTTTTACTTTTTATTTAGTTAGTTTAGTTTTAGAAAATATTAGTATTAAATTAGTAGAGTTTTTAATAATTAGTATAGATAATTAAAAAATAAAAGGTCAATATAGAAATAATAGCAGATAACTAATAAAATAAAGTTAACAACTTAGCAATAAAGTAAGAATATAGAAATAAAAAGTAGTTATATATTAAACAGATCTATTAAAAGCTAACTTCCAATACTAACTAATAACTTTTTGTTATAACATAAGGCATAAACTAGCAATCCTATAAATACCTTTGAATTACTATAGCAGTTAAACATTATAGTTAATTTATTAGTTTACTTTTATTATTTAATATTTAAAAAACTTATAAATGTTAAAATATTTTAATTAATTATACTAAAATACTTATAAATTAAAATAAAATTAAGAAAATTAATGTTAAAAAATTATATAACTAAAAATAAAAAATAGTTTTAAAAGTTAAAATTAATTATTTAAAAATAATAAATTTATTTAAATTTATTTAAATATTATAATAGCTATAATTATTTTAATCAAATATATAAATCTTATAATTTTATTTAAAAGTTTTAAAAATTTAAAATATTTATAAATAATTTTTAAAAAAATAAACAATATTTATAATAAAATTACTAAATAAAATATATATATAAAATATTTAATAAGTTTAATAATTATAAATAATTTAACTTTTAATTAAAATTTATTATAATATATTTTTATTTTTATTAATTTACTATATTAATTTTTTATTTATTTATAAGTATATAATATTTTAAAACAATAATAAATTATTTTACTACTATTTAATAAATTTTTAAAAATAAGTTTAAAAATATATTATTATTATTTTGTTTTTTATAAACTATATATATATATTTTATATTATAGTTATAATTTAGCAAAAGTATAAAAATACTTAAATTTAGCTACATACTTAAATTCATTTTAATATATATTTTTTAAACTATTTAAAATATAAAATTTATATTAATTTATACTAGTTATATTATTATTATTATAAAAAACTAATAAATTATACTATTTATAATAAATAAACTTTATATTTATATTTTTATATTAATTATATTTATTTATTTTACTATAAATTTTTGTTATAATATTAAATTAATATACATTTTTAATAAAAATAAGTATTAAAAAGTATTTAAAATAACTTTAAATTATATACCAAAGCTATTAACAAATTTAAAAAAAAATGCAATTATATAAATAATTTTATTTTTTATTTTTTAGTATTATTGCTAGCTTAATATTAATTATATAATAATTTCTTATATATATACTATATTTAAATTTAGAAAAACTATAAATTTTTATAAAGTTTTAAGTTTTAGCAATTATTAATATTTATTTTATAAAACAAATACTTTTAATTTTATTATTATTTATTTTAAATTTTAATTTATTAAATATAAAATTATTTTTAAGTTTAATACTTTCAAAATTTTAATATTTTAAATTATAAATGGCTTTAATAAAATTTTTAATAACAAAAATTTATAAAAATAAGAAGAATTAAAATATTTAAAAATATATATATTAAGTATATAATTTTATAATTATTATTAAATATAAACTATTATTTAATAAATTATTTATTTATTTTTAGTTTTATTTTTATACTTTTAAAATTAGTCTTTTAATTTTTAAAATATTTTATTTTAATAAATTAAAATAAAAAAAATTATAAACTAAAAGTAAATTTTATATTTTACTTAATATTAGAAAAAATAATAAAATTTAAACTTTATTTTTTATTTACTATTTTTATAATAATAAATAAGGTTAAAATTAAGTTATTATTAATAACTATAAGTTAAAAATAAAAATAAAAAAAGAGGTAATAAAAAATAATAGCTTATTATTAGTTAATAAATGCTTTAAAACTTATAAAGTAAAGTAAACCCTTATATATATAATTATAATACCTTTTTTTATAAACTATTTTAATATTTTTAACAATTATTACCTTATATTATTAACTAAATATAATTTATTAACTACATATGCTTATATTTATAATATATATAATAATTTTTATTTATTATTTATAATAAGTTTACTTAGAAATTTTAATAATACTAAAAACTATTACTTTTATTATATTTTTATTTTTTAAAATAATAATGCTAGTAAATAATTTAATAATACTAAGAATTAAAATAAGTAAACTAAAATTAAATAGAAATATTAAGCATATATATATTAATAAAATTAAGTTAAATACTTATAGTATATTAAAATAAACAATTTTTATAAAGTATTATAAAGTATTAAAATACTTATAATATTATTATAGCTATTTATAAGCTATAAAAAATTTAATATAAAAGATAAGTTTATTAGTTTTAAGCTAAAACTACACTAATATTTAATTAATTAAATTTATTTAAAAATAATAATCTAGTAAAAAAAAATAGAATAAAAATAATATCTAATTTTTTAATAAATTTTATTCATAGAATTTTGTAAAATCTTTACTTTAAATTTAACTTAACTAACTAGATTAGATTAAAATATAGTTAAGTAGCATAGTATTACTATTACTTAATTTGTTTTTATTATTTATATTTACTTATTTATTAAATTTTATTATTAAACTTGTTTTTTTTATAATATTATAGATATATTTAAGCTTGAAACTCTACTTAACTATTACTAATTTTAATCATTTTAATTATAAAAAATGTTTAAAACTTTTAAAAGCATTTAGCCTAAATAACTATATTGTCTAAATTAATTTTTAGGATATAAATATTATTACTATAATAACTAATTTTAGCTACAATTTTTTTAAAATTTGCTTCCTTCCTCTTATAGGCCACTTTTACTCTATCTAAGCTATTTGTTACCATCAGATCTAGTAAGAATCCTTTTAATATACTATTCTATACTGTACTGTGATTGAATGTCCTAATTGTTGATATCTTTATAACTCATTTCTACTTGGAAAAATTGAGCTTTTAAGTTACTTTAGTTATAAAGTTAAAATTATTCTGTATTAAACTTTAGAGTTATCTGGAACTAATTTGAAAATAGTAAAAGTGAGGAAAATATTTGTTTTATAAGCTTCTTTGGTTTATAACTGTGATCTAATAAATAATTTAAAATTAAAAGTAAAACAAAGTTAACTTCTCTGATGGGCTGACGGGGTTTACACAAATCTTCCATCAGGAAGCCTTGGATTCAAATCCTAAGGTAGCCACTTTTCTCTTGTATCTTAGATATAATCTATAATACTCTCACTCTTCCGTTCCGTACCCACTAAGAAACAAACTTTATCAAATAAAAGCCTAAACTTAGGCTAACTGACTTTCAAAAACTGAAAAAAAAACAAAGTTACCTTAATAAAAATTTTTATACAACTAACATTATAAAACTATAAAATAGCTAAACTGTTTTAATAAGAGTTTACATATTTCCATTTTAACTTAAGTTTTGAAATACCTAGTTGTTATACAAGTTTTAAATTACTGAAGTTGAAAATAAATTGGAGGAGCTGGATATAATGCTCTTAGTATTGCTATTTATATCGTTGAAAGTATTAAATCGTTTTTAGCTCAGCGGTAGTATCGAATGGGAAGCAAGGCTCTTTAAGACAATATACTTTTATATGATCATTATTAGTATATATTAAGTAAAGTATATTACTACTAGCCCAACATAAATTTAAAGTTTTATTATAGATGAAAACGTTTGATTTAAGTTGTTTGTTTTTGTTACAAAGCTACTTAATTTGAATAGTAGATCTACTTTCGTAGCTGACTAACAACTACGAACAGGGATAAAATGTAATAGATTGTAGTTTACTACATAATAGTAGGTTGAAAAACTGTTTGTCCAAAGTATGTATTTTTTTTTCAATAGATTTTATAGCTTGTACCATATGGATACGTCAGAGGTACGTACCTTAATTTTACACTCATTTTGATAGCAGTAATCTGCAGTATAAGTTAATCGTAAAGGTTTAATCAATTTTTTACGGCTTCCCACAAGTACTCGTTGTTAGTAAAACTACAGAAAACATTAATAAATTCAGGGTACGAAGTTGCAATTATAAGTTTTTTGTTGTATTTTTCGTGGAAAGCTTTAACGGTATCAGAGATCTCAATTTCTATTTGTGAAATGTTTTTTAGTAACATAAAAATTATCCTTTCTAAATAATGTAGTTCAAAATAAGATTCTGAGTTGGACAGGAAACATCTGATTAGTTTACATCTATTTCAACTCTTAAAAATATTTCTAAATTTTTTGGTTTCCTATTTCTTAATGCTGAACTTGTTTGTTGTTGTATGAATCAGAACCAATTTATTATTTCAGTGTAAAATATGAGAACAGTTTTAAAAAAAAAGAATTTATTACTCTATAAATAAATTCTTATTAGAATTGGAGAAAATAAGAAGTTATAAAATTCCAAGAATTCTAAATTGAAGGTAGCTAAATGTATATTTCAAGACCAGGAGGTTGTAGCTACTTCGGGAAGTAATGACCACTTTTCCACCTCCCCCTAGACCTTTTAAGACTTATGATTCTTGATTATTTTACCATCGTCACGTTCCAAGCCAAGAAATGCTCAACAGGGTGAAAAAAGGCATCGAAAATTTCACCATTGATACGTTTATCAAGATGGACTCTGTACAATCGGTGGACCTCTTCTAACATTTCCATAATTACAGTACAAGGAAGGAGAACGGGAAAACTGTATTTAAAAAATCATCCGTAAATACCCAATTAAACTCAATATCCACCGGTATAACCTGGTTCACTATCCAATAAACTACATACTACCAAAACTTGAGAAGAGTATCACACTTAAATGCCTATGCTTGATACGATTTGCTTGCTGCTAACACCAGCCACAAAGTCTTACCAGAGCTGTCTGGTCTAAATCAGCCATCACCTGACCAAAACTATTTTCCTTGATAAGGAAATTTAGTCTAATAAATCATTTGTTGAAGCTTTGATTCCTAACCCTTTTTAAGATGATGTAATGAAAAGTTTGTTAAGGAACTGATGCCAAGGCTAATCGAAAAAAGCCAAACAACCAACAAAGGAAACCTTTTTATCAATAAGAAAATTAGAAAGCAACAATAGATGGAAGAAGGGAGTTCAGCGAGAGTAGATCCGTTTACAACTACAGATATATTAAACGAAGAAACTGAATCCGATTTTGACAATTTTCTACCTTCTTCACCAAACTCTACCACTAACTTAACTCTAAATGTTAGCCCCGACAACAACCCGATAACTTTCAAATACAAGAAACGTCATGTAGATCACAATTTTACTGATACCAATATAACAAGTAGTAATAATATATTAGGAAGGAGTAGGATAGACGTACCGAGATTTACTATACCTTCTTTACAACCTACTAGTACCACGATACAACCTGATGTTGATGTAGGAGAACAGGAACTACACAAGTTGGATAGCGGTTTGAACGTAGCTAGTGATGACTGGCACGATTTTGGGTTCGGTTCATGGGATTTGGATACGTTAGGTAGGAGAGTAGTTTACGACGATTACACTACAATAGGTAATATTAAACCCTCATTTATATCTTGTTCATTATCTTTGCTGTATATTTTTAAGATTGGAATTACGACTTCTCAGCCGAAACGTTACGTAAACAGAAGTTAGATATGAACAAACGTAGGGGGATAATACCTAATTTAATATTTACGGTTTACGACACCTCTCAAGTTTGGATATTAATCTTGTTGATCGGATTGGGCTGTGGTTTACTAGCTGGGTTTATAAATATTGTTACTGAATGGTTAGCCGATTTAAAGTTAGGCTACTGTTCTACAGCCTTCTATTCGAACCAAGCGTTTTGTTGTTGGGGTTATAAAAGTAATTAGAATATAGATAGCTTTCATATTTAAGGTTATTTTTTGACTTTAGATATAAATGAATGTACCGAATGGCGAAGTTGGACCGACGACCTACCAATAACTAGTTACACAGCTAAATATTTAGGCCGGTACCTTACCTTTTTACTATCAGCTGTAATTGCCCCAATGTCTTTTAAACTAGTTATTAATTGAAATTTAACTTGTAGGGTATATTTGCGACTACAGCTGCGATTTTAGTAGATAAGTTCGCACCCTACGCTTCCGGATCTGGTCTACCCGAAGTCAAAACTATCTTGGGTGGGTTCGTTATCCGTGGCTTTTTAGGAAAATGGACTTTATTAGTTAAAACGTTAGGCTTAGTAAATACCACCTTTCACTTCAACAATTGTACTAAACTGATATCTTTTTGGTAGTGTTTAAGTGTATCTTCCGGCCTTTCGGTAGGTAAAGAAGGCCCTTTAGTTCATGTAGCATGCTGCGTTGGCAACTTCTTTCTAAGGTTCTTCTCTAAGTACAGATTCAATGAAGGTAAACTGATTAATTTACCATTTTTAATTGAACGCTTTTAATAGCCAAAAAGAGAGAGATCCTTTCAGCTGCTGCTTCCGCTGGTATTTCGGTAGCATTCGGTGCTCCTATTGGTGGAGTACTCTACAGTTTAGAAGTAAATTTTTACCTCTTCTTTTGACATAGTAATCTTTTTTTTGATTTAGGAAGTAAGTTACTACTTCCCTTATAAGACTATGTGGCGATCTTTTGTATGTGCTATGACGGCTGCTGTAACTTTAAAGGTAAACTCGCATTTTTAAAAAGATATTTTTTAACCTTCTATACTTTTAGTGGATCAATCCATTTCGTACAAACCAACCAGTACCCTTCCAAGTTACATTTACCACTAATTGGCATGGGTTCGAGATGCCTTTCTTTTTGATTTTAGGAGTTATGGGGGTAAAAAATATTATAAGAAAGTCAATTTTAATAACTGGTAGGGTCTGTTGGGTGCTCTGTTCATACGGTTCAATTTAACTTTGACTGCATACCGTAAGGCTTCGTGGTTACGTTACTACCCGGTGCAGCAAGTGTTAGCTGCTGCTCTAGTTACCGCTGCTATATCCTTCCCCAACACCTACATGCGGTAAATATTTCCTAAATCTTAGATTAACGGTTTGCTAGAGTAGATGCAGCTGAACTTCTATCAAATTTGTTCAAAGAATGTGACGGTACTGCCTACCAAGCTTTATGCAGGTAAAATTGATGCACTTTTAAACCTTGTTAATTTATTTCTAATAGTGATGATAACATACCAGCCACTGTGACCTTATTACTTATCGCTGGTCTGCTGAAGTTCGTTTTGTGTGTGTTCACTTTCGGGTTGGAGGTACCGGCTGGATTCTACATGCCCTGTATGATGATAGGTGCCTGCTTAGGTAGAGTCATGGGTATCCTAGTCCGTTACTGGCAGATGTAACCATTAAATTACTACCCACAGCTAACCAAATATTAAAAGGACCTACCCTGACCTATTTCTTTTCGCAGCTTGTAAAGTTAAAACTATTGGCAGTGAAGTTATCTCCGAATGTGTGTCACCGGGAACTTACGCTATGGTGGGTGCCGCTGCTATGATGGGTGGTATGACCCGTATGACTGGTAATTTATATACTCTTAAACTTCCTACTAATTTTTACTAGTATCACTTGTAATTATAATGTTTGAATTGACCGGTGCTTTAACTTACGTATTACCTATCATGATGGCTGGTAAACTACATTTTTAAAGTGCACTAGCTGATTTGTATATATTAGTTATGATGAGTAAATGGGTTGGTGACGCCTTTGGACAGGGTGGTGTAACCGACGGGTTAATTAGGTTGTATGGGTATCCTTTCTTGGACAACAAGGAAGAGTACAAGCACCATTACACCTCCGGTAACGTGATGACTCGTAGTGAGGATCTCGTCGTACTACCAGCTACCGGTGCTACTTCCGAGACGTTGCGTATATCTTTACCCGCTGCTATCTTTTTCTAAATAGTTTTAACTAGAGGGTATACTTAAGTTTACCAACTACAAAGGCTTCCCCGTAGTCAAGTCGAGTACTGATGCCACGTTAGTGGGCTACATATCCCGATCCGAACTACGCTCCGCTATAGGTAAGCTCAATAACTGTATTTTAGCTTACTCATGCTTGAAATGTAGAGCAGAGCGTGTACCAATCCGGTATCGACAACGCCTCCCCCTGTATTTTCGATATCCTGGATAGCCAAGCTTTGACCATTATGGAATCAGCCCCTTTTATAGATATGCGCAACTGGACCGATCACGTAACTTTACTACTTTTAAATTGTTTTTGTAATATGTACTATTTAGACTCCGATAACGGTGCCACCTACCCAAGCTATGGAACTGGTCATCGACCTTTTCTGTAAAATGGTAAGCAAGTTGTAAAGCTACAGTTTATATTAATTTATATCAGGGTTTACGCTACGTCCTAGTTACGAAACACGGTAAGTTGTTAGGTGTCGTCACTAAAAAGGATGTACTACGGCACCTGTCCTTCGTCAACCATCCCGAGCTTCCAACTCAGCAGAACTCGACTACTACTAGTAACTTGGGTCGGTGATTCTCACTCCCTCCCTTTCTATCATTGGTCATTAGTCGTTTAAAAGTATTAGAATAGGTGGCAAGCATAATCCTATCGAGTTTTTAGGTTACGTATCGAAAGAATATACACCTTTAAATCTGCTAAAAAATAAAATAATAGTAACTGTATGTCAATTATAATCCAATTGAATAGCTTTTTCAAATTCAAATTTAAATATATATTATCGGAATACAATTGTACAAATATCAATATTTTAATATATACGATTCTTTGGTATTTAATAGGTTTGAAATGTAGACTACTTTATTTGTTGTTGAATACGGCTTGACCGTTACCTACCATATCAACAACCAAGTTCTCACCGAAACCTTTGAATAGACTGAAATCCTGCTTATTGTAAGGTTCCCTAGTACGTCTAGCTAACTCATGGACACTGGGGTTACTTACAGCTAAACCTACCACCGTAATTGTCAACAGACTAATTATGCTACATATGCTAATGAATTTCATTTGTATCTTTAATATGGATTTTTTTATTGCTAACCAGTTTTAGCTATGTAGTACTACTTTTATAGTAGATAACTAACCTTACTATGTTGTATGATAGACGTCAAGTTATAACAAATTACTTCGTAATAAATTTTCGTATTTATTTCCTACAGTTTAGATTTTTTACAGCAGTTATTTTTTGCAATTTTCAGTTGACTTTACGCTTTTTTTGTTTTTACAGTTTAGAGTTGGAGTTTTAAACTGAAATTATGGGATTTTTTAATAATAAAGGTTCAATCTATTCAAAACTTAGAAATCTAATCTAAATACTAAGCAAAAAATAAGTAGATTATTTTCAGACAACGTATCTTTGAGTGATTAATAATCAACTTGTTTATAAAAAATATTGTAAAAATCGTATTGAGATCTCTAAAAAAAAATCAAATTTGAAATATGACCGGTGAAACAGATCCAATACCAGAACATTGTCCAGTAAGTTATATTTATTTTAAAACAGTTTTATACTGTTGAATTCTAAAACGATAAAAGTTATTTATTAAAATTGTAAAAAGGGGGTAGAAAGCGAAACTGCTGGTAAAGCGAGTGCATGTGACGGCTGTCCAAACCAGAATGTTTGTGCTACGACACCTAAGGGCCCCGATCCAGGTACTTTAACTTATAAATTGCACCTTTCTTACTATTTTAAAAAGATGTAGAAGTTATTAAAGAAAGATTAAGTGAAGTACGACGTAAGATCTTAGTTTTGTCAGGAAAAGGTGGAGTAGGCAAATCCACTTTCTCATCCCAGCTATCTTTAGCTCTAGCTCAAGATGACGAACAACAAGTTGGGTTGTTGGATATCGATGTGTGTGGACCTTCAATACCTAAAATACTGGGAGTAGAAAGCGAAAGTTTACACAACTCGAATCAAGGCTGGTTACCAGTGTACCCTACCGACAATTTAGCGGTTATGTCGATTGGGTTTCTACTAGACGATAAGGATGACGCCGTGATATGGAGAGGCGCTAAGAAGAGTGGACTTATCAAACAATTTTTAAGGGACGTAGACTGGGGAGAAGCTATCGATTACCTGATAGTGGATACACCACCTGGTACTTCAGATGAACATTTATCGATCGTACAGTTCCTGAAAGGGGCTGGAGTAGACGGTGCTGTTCTAGTAACTACCCCGGCCGAAGTAGCCCTACTCGACGTACGAAAAGAGATCGATTTTTGCCGTAAAGTTAAAATACCGATTTTAGGCGTCGTAGAGAATATGGCTGGATTCGTATGCCCCTCGTGTACTCACCAATCCCAGATCTTCCCGGCTAACACCGGTGGTGCTGAAACTATGTGTAAGGAGTTGGATCTCAAACTGTTAGGTAGAATTCCCTTAGATCCTAGACTTGGTCAATGTTGTGATAAAGGTACCTCCTTCATAGAGAACTTCCCTGAGTCACCAGCTACCTTAGCTATCCTCGATATTGCTAATAAGGTTTTGGAACAGCTTAACTAGAGCATATGTTCTAATTTTTAAAAGAAGAGCTCGAATATAGTTTTATATTCGGCAAGTATGTTGTCGATATAAGATAAGTGAATAGCTTCTAGTATCCAATTCAGTG
Source organism: Capillidium rhysosporum (assembly GCA_037055185.1). Classification (NCBI taxonomy): domain Eukaryota; kingdom Fungi; phylum Entomophthoromycota; class Entomophthoromycetes; order Entomophthorales; family Capillidiaceae; genus Capillidium; species Capillidium rhysosporum. The sequence continues at coordinate 17,537 of JAWQFY010000225.1, read as the reverse complement.
CACAATATACTTTTAAATAAAATGTTTATTTTATAAGTTAAAAACTTCATTTAAAATATTTAAAGATAACGTATTATATTTATTTTGCCATCATATCGGCTAAGCGTTCCGACATAGTAGGTCCTTCACTAATTTTGTTTACTGAAGAGAACGCACCTGTTAAACTTGCTTGTGCCTCTTCCACTTCCTTCAAAGTTTCTTCATCTAATTTACAAAAGTTAATTAAAAACATTGGCTTTAAATAGCTTACCCATATTAGACATAAGTTTTGGCATAAACATAACTACAAATAAGGAGAATAAGGAGGTCATCATCATAGGACTAGTTAGTAAGCCCCATAGATCGAAGCCTTTACGTTCCTATATACAATTTAGAATTTTAGCTTGATGGGAATGGAAGAAAAGTAAAAAAAGAGAGGTACCTTGAAGTAGTCAAAAGATTTTACAGGGGATACACGGATGGGATAGGATAGAGCTGGTCCAACCGCATCAAAATCTCCTCCCAATAGTAAGGGATAAGTTACTATTTTACGTTTGTTATCTTCAGTTTCAACTAAATCAACTCGCATCTAAAAGATTACAATTTATAAATTATTATTATTATTTAAGATTATTTACTAAAGGGAACTGGTAAGTGTCAGTCAAAATATTTAAAGTATAGTTTCCTTTAGGTACATCGTACCTACATAATTAAAAAAATAAATTAGGATTAGAAAAGGAAAAGGAATTAAAAGAGTTTAACTTACAAAATAAACCTTCCAACACTGTTTATCAAACCAGTATACTTTCCATCATTTAAAATTACTCGTGAATAAGGACTTAAATTTTCAATAACTGTTACAATTAAGTTTAAGTAATACGATTATATTTTTACTTGGAAAATCTTCATTTGTAGTTATCCTTCCTTCAATTCTATATAACCTTTCATTTTCCAAGCAAATAACTTGAAGTAGTAGTATAGGTAATAAACCTAAAATAAAACTAATATTAAAAATAAGTAATCTATTATTATAATTTTTTTACTTTGGCCGCATCGCAATAGCCTTTCTTTAACTATAAAACTCTTATACAAGCTTCCAAACTTCTGTGAACTTCGGTTTTATAGTTGTTTAGAATCTTGGAATTCTGTAAACTGCAAAAATTAATCATTTTCTTTGCAGGTAGCATTTAAGTTTTGTATTGGTAATAAAGGATTTAAATCTGATTTGTAATTTGATAAATTAACTGGATTTTTTTATAGCTAAGCTTGCTAGGGTGGGAGAATACGTAGCTCCAGTCAAACTTCGACAAAGGAGTGGTTAGAAAGTATGAGATACCGAAATATATAAGAAGGAACAGAGCAACGTAAAAAAATACATCAACTTTAATTAATAATAGAATCATACATTAAAACAACATCATTTAATTAATATCGTTTAAAACTATATCAACTTAAATCAATGCTAAGTCAAAGTCCTTTAATAAGTACGCAAGCGTGTGATCGTTGTCGCAAGATTAGGAGAAAATGTTCGATGCATTTACCTTTTTGTAAGAGTTGTGTAGAAACTTATAACCCATGTTCCTATACCCAAATCTTAGAACGGAAACGGAAACTGAACAAAACGAAGTTACTCAACCCTAACCCATTAGATAATACGTACAACTTAGTTAATAGACTTACCACATTAGTTTCTACTGATAATGAAATTTTTAAAGCTAGTTTACCACACCTTATTCTAATCAAAATTCTATACAAATTTCCACTTATTTCTATCTATTTGTATATGTTAAATTTACAGATAAATACCACCGATAAGAAAGAATTGGAATTTATTTTTAACTTACAAACTTTGGTTATCTCAGTGTTCCCTAAAGTTACCAAGTTAATTGAACCAGTAACTTTGAATAAGGATAGGTACTTTTTACCTCAACCTTTCAAAGAGTACGGTACACCACTACAGTTTTATACCGCATTAGATTGTTATTTTAAAGCTCAGAATATATTCTTCCCTATGTTTACAAGGACTTCATACTTCAACACTCAACACAGTAGATTTTTAAATTTAGTTGTGTACGGGGCTGGGTTACAATATCTAGACTTGAACGATAAGCAGTTTCAATTTGTTACCAATCTTTATAGAGAAATTGAAAGTTTAGCAATAAAAGAGATGTTAGTTGCCAGTTTAGATAACGTACAAGCTTTCACTTTACTTATATTTTCGTTTGTCAACGTACCTCAACTTGTTAGGCTTGGACACGGATCTTTGAACGTCTTACCGAATATGTTGCATACATTAGGATTACATTTAAAGAACGGTAAGTTTAGTAAAAAAGTGCAACTTGATCGTACTTTAACTTACTATACCTCCATCTATAGAATTTTAGTATTAGGTACTATGTACCGTAATACTCCCAAAATTTTTGCCTACAACTTACCTACCGAAATGGCGTACGAATTTAGAAGATCTAAGTTAGATTATAGTTTTTTAAATCGATTTTTTGAGAATACTATTAACGACCAACTTTCTATACCTGAAGATGGGGAGTATACGTCGGAGTTAGCGGAACAGGTATGTTTACTACTTACGTGTGCCGGTCTCAAATTAGCTATTAACATACTCTTGAACGAAGATTATATAAGGTTTAAAATTGAACACCAACTTATATCTACCTACAAACTGAAACAGATTTTAAACAACCATACCTACAACCTTAAACTACTCTATTCGGTTAGGTTTGCTAAACTGTTCGAATACCAACAGAAGTGTTTAAATTGTTCGGCTTACGTAAAAGTTATGTACGATAAAGTTATCAACTTCACAAAACTGGTATTTTTAAACAACTTATACAACGCTTACGATTTCAACTACTCTTTAAATCCCAACACTAATTTACTTCCGTTCCGAATTATCAATAGAGATCCAAATTTAAATAGAGCCAATCTATTAAATAATTTCAACTGCATACACATTTTAATTACATTATCCCAAGTATATTTCAACTTCGGTACTAATACTATATACCACCCTTACGCCTTACACCCTATCATCCGAGCTACTTTACACCTTAGTATGTACCTCAAATTCTTCCCTAAGTTTAGATTCGTTAAGGATGCTATCGATAGGAACGTTAACTTTATATCTAAATTTACCCAGGTACCGTCCATTACGAATAACGTCATCTTCTTCCACTTGAATTTAAACGTTTTGAATAGATGAACTTATTATGCAATTTGCATTTTTTTAAAATTTTAATTTTAAGGTTTTCGAGTTTACTTTTTAATTAAAAACTCATACAAGGTAAACTGATAAAAAAAATTAGAGTAGTTTTTTTGTTTCATTGTAAACCGCATAGTTAATTAAAAGTTAAATGGATCATTAAGTACATAAAAGATAATAGTTTTATTATCAAAGTGACGCTTTTTATTTTAAAATAAAATTTAACTTTTTAAAATTTTGAACTACTATAAATAAATTAATAATTAATAATTAATAAATATAGTGAAGGGTTCAAAATAATAAAAAAATATATAGTTAATTTTGTTTCAATTAATTAATTGTTTAATAAATAGAAAAGTTAAAGTAATGTATGCTACCCAAGCCAGTTTGGTTGCCTCTAGGACAAGTACTAATAATTTTAGTAAATTTGAATACCTAGTTTTTTGGATTTAGCAGCTAAAATTTATAGCTTTAGTTGTAGCTAACTAACCATTTGTATTTATAGTTCTTAGTTTTTATACCTATGAGATCTAATTAAAATCCTTTAAAATTAAAGCTAAGCAAAAATTTGCTTACTACTATAAATTTTCTCAAAATATTCTTGGATAATATAGATACTATTTTTTTTTAATCTTGTAACCAGATTTCTTAAAATAAGCTAATGCTTTCTTATAGGTTTTATTAAAAGTTATTAGTAAGGTTTTAAGTTTTAATATATTATTTGTTAAATATAATTAATTAATTATACTAGTAATTTTAACTTATTATCTTCTTAAAATTGAATATTAGCTTTTTATAATAACAATAATTTTTTTTCCAGTTATTATAATAATACTATTTAAATATTAATATAATTTATTTTATAATTTAAAATATATAAAACTAAAGTAAATTATAGTTATAAAAAAAGTAATTTTTTAACTAATAATTATAATTTAAATTAAAAATATTTTTCTATTAGCTATTTTCTTTATAATTTAGTACTAGTATATATATACTAGCATTATATTTAAATTTATCAAGTAATTATTAAATAAATGAAATTATTATTAATTTTTTATTTAAGCTTTTTAAAATAATTTATAATACTGTTTAAATTATTTAAAAGACATTTTGCTAAATTTTTATAAATATATTATACTATATCAGTTTTATATTATTATTTATTTTTTAAATAAATATATACTTAAAAATTATTTAAATATTAAAATATTACTATAAAGCTAGTTTTTTTTATTTATTACTTTCTAAAGTTATAATATTTTTTTCTATTTATAATAGTAGATAAAATTATTTTTTTATTAATTAGTTAACCTTATAATATTTAATATATAGTTTTTTTTAATATATTTTTTTAATAGTTTTACTAAAATTAATACTTTTTTTAGTTTTTAAAAGCTAATTAACCTAAGTTTAGATTTTTATTTAGTAAAGTTTATTTTTTAGTAAGTATAAAATAAAATAGTAAAATTATATTATATTATATTTAATATATATATATAAAGTAAATATCTTAAAATTTAAATTCAAAGCTTTTTAATAGATAATATATATATATTTAACTAGTTTATTAAAAATTTAAAACTATTATTTTACTTTTTACTTTTTATTTTTTATATTTATATTTTTCTTTCCTACTTTATAAATTGTTATTATCTTTATTATAATAAAATATTTTTAAATAAAACAAATTTAAAAAATCTGAAAATCTATTTAAAATTTTTCATAAATTATTTTAAAATAAATTTTAGCTTTATAAAATTTAATAAAAATTAGCAATTTTTTTTAAAAGCTTACTAATATAAATTTATTTAAAAGCTATACTAATTTAGGTAAATAATTAGTAAATATAAAACAAACTTAAAAATCTTAATACTTTTCAGTAACTTAAATTTATTTATATATTATTAATATAAATTTAATTAAAATTAAATTAAGGTAAAAAAAATTATTATAGCATAATTTTTTTTAAACTTTAATTTTAATTTATTTACTGCTATTTATAAGCTTTTTATTAAAATGTATATTTAAATTATTTTATTTTACTTTATTTATTTATTTAAAAAGTATATAATTTTAATAAATAAGTAGCTTATAAATTTTTATAGTATTTTTTTCACTTAAGAATAATAGTATTATATATATTTTTTAAATTAATAAGTTATAAAGTTTACTCTAAATATAAATTTATACTGCTATTTTTATTAATAGTTTTAAAAAATATATATTACTTATTAATTATATTAATTTTAAATTTTATTTTACTTTAAAACTTAAAAAATTAAATAGATTACTTTTTTGTTTATTTTATTTATTAATTTTTACTAAATTTTTTAGTTAATTATTTTACTACAACTTTTTTTTAAATTTTAATTAATTATTTTAATATTTTTTCCTTTTAATATACTTAATTATATATAAATTAGTACCATTTAAGTTTTTATAATTTTGTTTTTTTTTAAATATATCAAAATAATAATATATATTTATAAAAAAATTAGTAAGTTATTTATTATAAAGCTTATTTTTTATTACTTTTTTTATATTTTTTTTTAATTATTAACTTTAATTTTATATTTTAAATATTAATATTTATTAAATAATAACTATATTATAAACTTTATTTTAAAGTATATTTTTATAACAATATTATAAATAAATTTTAAAATTTTAATAAAATATTAGTTTAATAGCAATATATTAATATATTAAAAATATAATGCTATTTTATATACTAATTTATTTTATAAATATATTAATAAAAAATTAAACTAAAAACTATAAATTTTATTATAATTAGATATATATTAAAAAATTAAATATTATAGTTATATAGTAAATAATTATTTTAAAGTATATTTAAGATAAATCTATTTAAATTTATATATTAAATATTAAATATTTAGCTTATTTTTTTAAAATTATTTAAAATATAGGAAAGTATAAAGATTTATATATATATATTATAATTAACTTAGTTTTTTATTTTTTATTATATTTATATACACTTTTAAATATATAATTTATAAAAAAATAACTATATTATATATAATTTTTAATATAAATAAAAATAAAATAGTTAATATTAATAGTTAAACTAATAATAATTTTAATTAAATATATAAAATAACTTTATATAAATATAAAAAATAAATGAGTACATATTAACAATATAAAGTGTAATAAGTTATTTAATTATTAGGTATACTATATTAATATTTAATATACTAAATATTAAAAATAAAAGTATTTTCAATTTTTTATTTTAAATTTTATAATAAACTATAAATTAGCTAAAAATATATATATATATATAATAAAGTTAATAAAATTAAATTTATAATATAAATACTAATAGCTTTTATAATTTAATATTAATAAATATAAAAATTCAAGTTTTAATTATTAAACTATAAATATATAAATATATTTAATATATTTATAATATAAGTATATTTGCTATAATAATTTAAATATTATTACTAACTATATTAGTAAAAAAAGTATTTTAAAAAAAGTTAAAAAGTTAAACTATTTTTTAATAAATAAATAAACTACTTAATAAGAAAAGTATTAATAATCTTCTATAAAAATATACTAAACAGTTTTAATTAAAAAAAGAGCTAAATTAAAAAAACTCAATAAATAAATAAAGTTACAGTTATAAAAAAATAAAAAATAAAAATGTATAAGACTTAGACTAATAAAAACTTTATAAAGAGTTAAAAAAGTAGAGAAAAAACTAAAAAAATAATATACTAACTAGAAATTAAATTTCTAAAAAGAATAAAATGAAGAAAAAATTTAAAAAAAGACTTTATTAAATAAAAATCATTAAAAAACTTATTTTTATACTAATTTTGTATATTGTTTTTTATATTGTTTATTAAAAATATATTTAATTTTTATAATTATAAAATTAATAGCTACTAGCTAATAATAGTTAGTATACTACTATTTAATAAGTAATTTTAAAACTTAATATAAGATAAAAAGTAAAAAAATAGTAATAAAAAATATTATTAATATTAATTTAGATAAATTATAAAATTAAAATATATTTTAGCTATATATTAGCAATACTTTATATAATAAAATACTATTTTAAATTTTAAAAGCTTTATATTAGCTTAACTTATCTTTTTATATAGTATAAATTTAATATAAATATTCTTAATAATATTTAATACTATACTTTTAAAGTATTAAAATATAAAATTTTAATATTAATATTTTAATAATATTATTATTAAAATATAAATTTACTAAAATAGTTTTATTTTGAGTTTTTTTAATTTTTATTTAAAAAGCTATTAAACTATTTTAATATATAACTTTATATTTAATATAAGATTACTAATTTTATACTACTATAGTAAATAAATTATTTAAAAATTATTTAAGCTTTATATAAAAATTACTAAAAAAGTTATTTATAAAATTTATTAGCTTTTTATATTAAAAAAAATTAATTTATTTTTATTTATTTATTTAGTTAATTTTATTAGCTTAATTTTTATTATTAATTTTTTATTATTAATTTTAGCTACTTTTAAAGTATACAAATTTTTTATTTAAATAGCTATTAATATATTTATACTAATTTTAGTAATTTTTTAGCTATAAATATTAAAATCTTAATATATTTAAGCTGCTATAGTTTTTACTTAAGTAGCTAATTCAAGAATAGTAATTTAATAGTTTAAAATCTAAATAAAAAGTAAGTATTTTAGGTTTAATATAAGGTTTAAAATAAAAACAAGTATTATAGTTATTTATATTTTAATTAGGGCTAAGTATCTTAGCTTAACTATACTTTAAAATTTTAGAAATATACTATAAGAGTAATAAAGTTAAGATATATAAAAGTTTATTTAAGCAAAAAAAGGTTTTTTAATAATATAGTTAATAGTTTGCTTATAAAAATATTAAGTAGAATTTAAGAAATAAAATAGGTAATTTATTTTTAAAGATTACTTAAAGTAAATATATAGTAGATATTAATTTAAGAGTATTTTAAGTTATTAGTAAATTACTTAAAGAAAAAATATACTATTATAGTGATAATAAAGCTATTTTATTTATAAAATATTTTAAAAGTAGGCTTATATTAATAATAGGGCAATTATATAATTAAAGTATACTAAATAAAGAAATAATTTAATAGTAAAGCTATAATAATTAGTTTTTAATAGAATAATTTCTATTATAAAAAATATTAATTCTAATTAAAGTAAAATGCTATTAGAAAATTAATATTAATATAAAGTTAAAGTAATAAGTTTCCAAGCTTAATATGCTTGTTGTAATAGTATAATTTTAACTTAAAGTATAGAATATATAAATTAATATTATATAAGCCATAATTTTATATAAATAATATATATTTTTTATAAAAATTTTAATTATTATATTTTATTAAATTAATTAAACTTTAATTAATTTTACTTTTAATTTAAATTAATAACTAAATTTGAAAAAAAAACTAAACTAAATAAATAATAAAATTTAAATTAAAAAAAAACTATTTAGTTATAATTAAAATAGATTAAAGTTAAATAAAAATAAAGCTAAAATATATAAATATATTAATTAAGTAAATATTAAATTATTAGTAGCTATTTAAGTTATAATTTTAATTATTTGAAATAAAATATAAATTAATTATTAAGTATTTTTATTATAATTGATATTATTTAAAATAGAATATAAATTCAATATTAGTTATTTTATTTTTAATTTTAGTTATAAAAGTAAAAATAAATTTACTATTAGTTATTTTAGTTATAATTTTGTATTTAATATTAGTTATATTAATTGCAATTTTAAATTCATTTTAAATAAATGTTGATTTATTATAAGTTGTATTGAAGTATTAATATTTAAAAATTTTAATTATATTAATAATTAATAATAAAATATAAAAAAACTAAAAGTTATATTAAAAGTAGTAAGCTAAATATTAAAAAAACTAAAACTTTATTTTTTAACTATATAAATAAATTTATAATTATTTTTTAAATATATATTTTATCTTTTAGTTATTTTTACTTTTTATTTTTTATTTTTTAAACAGTATATTAAGTAATAAAAAAAAGTTAAATTAGTAAGTAAAAGATAATAATTAGCAAAAATAGTATTTAAAATATTATTTTTAATAAAATATAAGCTTAAATATTTTATATAACTTAATTTTTAATATTAATAAATAAGTAAATAAAAATTAGCTACTTTTAATAATAGCTATTTTTTATATAAAAATCTAATAAAATTTTAAAAGCTTATTATAATTAGATTTTAATTAAATAAATAAAATTTTTTTATTTAGTTTTAATTATATAAATTTTAAAACTTTAAGTATATTTTATTAAAACTTAAATAAAAAGTAAACTAATTATAAAGTAATTAGTATTTTTAAAGCTATAAAACTTTATTAAAATTTAAATATATTAAAATAAAATGCTTTTTTATTATTATAATAAGATAAATAATATATTAAACTTTAAAATACTAATAAATTTTAGTTTATTTTTTAAATTTTATAAATATAAAAAAGTTATTATTATAATTTTAAAAAGAAATATATTTATATTAAAGTATTTTCTTAATACTTAATTTTATAGTTTATAGCTTAAAACTATAAATATTAAGCTTTTACTAGCACTTTATTTTTTTACTATATAAAAAAGCATTACTAAAATTTTAGTAATTTTTTTTTAGTATTTTTAATTAGATTAAAGTTTAAACTATATAGCTTTATATAGTAAATTATATAAAAAACTAGTTAAATATCTTAATATTTGTATTTTATATATAGTATATAAAACTTAAATACTTTTTTAATTATTATAATTAAATAAAAAGTAGTAAAATTATATATTAAAAAAAATTAATAGATCTTTATATAATATATTTTTTTAAAACTTATAATAAAACTATTTAAATAAATAAATATATATAGCTATAATATAAATAAATTAGTATTAAATTTATATATATATATTAATATAAGTTTTTATATACTAAAAATAAAAATTTTAGTATATTAAATATTTTTTATACTATTAAGATATATTTTTAGTAATTAAATTTATTAGCTCTAAATTTATATAAGTTATAATTTATTTATAGTTAATATTTTAAGCAATAAGCTAAAAATATTTATAATTTTAATTAGGCTAATATATATTTCTTATTTTAGCAGCTTTGCTACTAAAATTTTATACTTTTTAAATTTGCAAAATTTTTATAGTTTTACTATAAATATTTAAATAATATTATTTAAATAGTTAGTATTTTTTTAAATTATTTAAAGCTTTAAACTTATAAAATATTTTTTTTATAAACTATTTAAGTAATATATTATAGTTTAAAAGCTTTACTTTTATATTTTATTTAGTTTAAAAGTTATTTATTTTTATTTATATTAAAAAGTCATTTTAGCTATATAGCTATAAAAAATAAAATTATATTTTATAGCTTTTATAATATATAAAATTATAAAATTATAAACCTTTTTTTGCTATATAAAAAAATAATTTTAAATATTTAAATATATATATATATTAAACTTATTTTACTATATAAAATAAGCTAAACTAATGTTTTAGTTTTTCTAAAATTTAAGTAATATATTTAATTTTTATCCTAATATATTATAATTTTGCATTTTATTTAAACTAAATACAAACTTATCTATTTTATATATAAGCTAAAAGTATATATATATAATATAACTTTTTTTATTTACTTATAGTAAAAGTTAAATATTTAGTATATAAATTAGAGCATTAAATAACTTTAGCTATATTTTTAAATATATAAATTTACTATATAAATAGTATAATTTTTTAATATATACTTAATATTTAAACTTATAGCTATAAATATAAGCTTTTTATAACTATTAACTTGCTTTTATACTGCTATAATTAAATAATAAGTATAATATAAATAGTTTTTCTTATTTTTTTATAATTATATAATAAAAATATTAGTTTTTTAGTATATAAATATATTAATACTATATTAATATTTTATTGGTATTTTAATATATATTTATAATATTATTATAGTAATATACTTTGAAAATAATAAATAATAGCTAAAAATATATAGTTTTTAATAATATTTATATTTAATAAATATTAAGTACAATATTTTAAATTTATAACTTATAGCTATAAATATTTAAATTAAAAAAAATATTTATATATTTTAATTTTTAATATAATAAAATAATATATTAAGTTTTTAAACATTTTTTATAAATACTTAAATATATATATAAATATGTGATTTTAAAATATATACTTGCTATAAAGTAGTAAAAGTACTTTTATTATTAATATTTATTTTTTTTAAATTTTTAAAACTTTTAGTAAAGTATACTAAATATCATATACTTTTTAATATATAAAAAATATATAAATATTAATAAATATATTTATTTTTAGCTAATTTTATTAGTTCAATTTTATTTTTTAAAATTGAAATTAGCTATTTTTAAAAGTTATTAATTGCTTATTTATTTTATTTACTTGTATATAATAGGTAATAAATCTAAAAATATTTATTTTATACTACTTTAATACTTAACTTGACATGTAATTTAAAAAATAAAATTATATTATTAAAAAGTAAAAAATAAGTCTTGTATAAATTTTTTTTTACTTTATTTTTAAATTATAATTATTAAATTACTAATAAAAAACATATATTTAATAATTTTATTATAGTTATTTAAATATTATAGTTTAAATTATAATAATTATTTTAGTTTATTTAAATTTTTTTTTAATTAATACTAAAAAATAAAAAATAAAAGTAAAATATTAAATTTAATTAAAAAATAAAGATTTTTATATATAAAAATATAAAAATAAAGTAAAATAATTAAAATAAATTTAAAAAATAATAATAATAAATTTATATTTATAAAAATTTATAATTTTTACTAAAAAAGTAAAAGTAAATTAGCCTAAAAAAGAAATAAATACTAAATATATAATAAGTAAATAAAAATATATTATTTAAATAAAGTACTATTAATATTAATTTTTATATATAAATAATATACTATTACTAATATACTTAGTTATTAGATAGCTTATTACTTTTAATAAATATAAAGTTAAAAATATGACTAAAATTTTATAAGTAATCTAAATTTTAAACATATATATAATATTAAAATGTATATAAAAGTTTTTATTAAATTAAAATTATTTTTTAGTTTAAAATTTTTATTTATTATATAAAAAAGTTATAAGCTAAAAAATAAAGTTTATAAGATAGTTAGAAAGTTTTTGTAATTAAAAATAAATTTTATTTTTACTATACTTTTTTAATATTAAGCTTTATAATAATTATTTAATAATTAATAATATTTTAATATAGATTTATATTAAAAAATATAGCTATAAATTTAAGCTATAATTTAAGTTATATATTTTATAATATTGACTTTAAAATATAAGTATTTTTATTAATTAAAAGAGCTTATAATCTTTATAAAAATCTAACTAATTAAAGTTTAATCTAAAAATTTCCTAATTCTAAGCATTTATTAATTAAAATAACTTGAAAAATTTAGAATGTAATATATATTATACTTACTAAACAAATTTATAGTATTTAATGCATAATTGCATTAAATATTGTAAGCCTAAATAATTGCTATAAGTAAATGTATTACATTATTTACAATAGTAGTAGAGTATAATGGTATGCTATAATAAGTTTATAGCTAGTATTAAGTATATAAATAGAATCATTATTTATAATAAGGTTGTAAATAATATAAAACATATAAATATAATAGTAAACTTGCAAAAAATTTAGAAACCCATTTACTTTTAAAGATAACATTTATCAAACAGATATTAAAAAGATTTATACCTTTTTTTAAGTAGGGAATAGTTAGTTTAGATTTTACCACTTTATCCTTCTTGCTAAAACTCCATATCTAACACTTATAAATTATAATAATAATAGTAAGCAATGCAGAGGACTGAAAGAGCTGTTATATTAACTACCATTACCTTAACTGATAAGGTAGGGTTAAATGCTCTCCAGTGTGCAATACAGAACACTAGCTTTGAAATTACTAAAGCTACCATCTGAGGCTTAGCTATATTCTAAGAGGCTAAACCATCATTTTGAAAGTATTATATTTTAGGAGAAAATCTATACAGCTATGGTATACAAATTTATTCATTTTGTTTCCTATTTTCATAATATATCGATTCTTTTCTGTTTATATTTTAAATATTAAAATCAAATGGTTAAGCTATCTTAAGAATTATTAATGAATTGGTATAAACCAAAATACAAAGAATTATATTGATAAATGAATTGTATATATAGCTCAATCCGTTGATTAAAGTGAATATACCAGATTAAAAATAAATATAGAGGAAAGCAAAAACTGAAAATTTACTTAAAATAACAAAAATTAAGTTTATATTAATTAGCTTGGTAAATTTCGTAGACGTTAGCCTTACGGAAAGTATCGAAAAATATCTGACCAAAAGTAGAAAGGATGATATAGGTGAGGGTAGCTTTAGGGATATTATGAGAGTTGGTGAAATTAATATCAAGTGTACCAATTTTTTTACCCTGAGCTAATTGGAAAGTGGCGATAGGGTGGAGGGGTTCGGTGCTGAGCACAAATTCCCAACCACCCCTCCATACGTGTTCGATAGTGTTAACTTTGGGGTCTTTAGAGACCTGGTTGTCGATCAACCGCTTCCACAAATAACCTACTTTATCAACACCATTGCTAGAAGTCAGTTTGAGAATATATGGTAGTTGTTGCGAGGTGGGGAACTTCTTGGGGATTATACGGGTGTAGTCGTACTTTCGTACTGGCTGTAAAACTCTCATATCCATACCAGAGTAAGCGAGCTCTTGATCTACTAAATTCATTCCGAAATGGGTACTGCAAGCAGCGATGATCTTATAAAAGATTGGATCAAATGAAATACGACAGTCTCTATGTGGGTCTTCTTTCTTTACGTTGGGATTAGATGGCTCACTCTTCATCAAAAATCCAGATTGTAACTCTTTGAATTTCATTGACGAGGTTACGTAGACAGTGTTGGAATTAGATTTAGTAAGTACGTAAATATCGTTCTTGGATTCAAAGTCACATAAAGTCAAAGTGTTCTCATGTTTGTTGTAGTACAATTTAAAAGTCAACCGATCTTCGTTACGAATAGAGCCTATATTGCTATATAGTTTTGAGGGTAACAAATCGATAGCCTTACTCAGATCAATACTGTTGTTGGGTTGAACTCGACTACTGCCGAAAAACTTACCGGTATTGCTACTTCTGAAAGTTACTGACATCTGACACTTCTTAAACTGCTTACAGTTGAGTTGAAAACAAAATGTTGAATTTAGAGTTTTTTTTAAAAGTATCACTCTTGTTAGTCTGTACTTTCGGCACAGATTAATAAGTTGAAACCGGTGGACCTGACTTACTTTTATTCCACGCTGTTATTGGACAAGACATGCAGCCAGAGTAACATGTTCCTCGGGAAAATAGCATTGTAATAAAATTTTGAAAAAAAAACCTGAAAGAATCAGTCATTCAACAATTCCCTGTTTTATCAGATGTTCTCAAGAACAAGCCAATTTATCTAAACAAATATTTTATCTTAGAAATTCTTGAAAATCCAGAAAGGCTCAAACACCCGAAAGTTAAAAATAGGATACTGACTCACCCTTTGCTTGCCCAACGTTGGCTAGGGTCAGCCATAGAATACTGTTATTTATAACAGTTTGCATTAGAATAAAAAAATTTAACCAAAACTTTAGCTATCTTATTTAGTATATAGCTGTACTATATGTTGACCATTTGATAAGCAGAAATATTTGGCTAAAAGAGAAGCTGCCAGGAAATATGAAGGTGTGATTTGAAACTTTCTATAAGAGAAATGAATTATTTTAAAGTAGTTATTTAGTAAAAATTTAGTTAGAACTAACAAGAAGGGGTACCAGCACCTAAAGCACTAGGAATTATAAAGAAAAAGATTTGCCACCATTAAAACTTATAAAATTAAGGTAAAAGAAGAATTTGAAATGTGATGATATACTAAATATTACTTTTCAAATTAAGCTAATAGTTTAAAGTTAGCTTATAAAGTTATTTTTATTAATATTGTTATACTTGATGAAAATAATTGTAATTATTTTAATATAAAAGAAAACAACCTAATTAATTTTAGATAGTAAGAACAGATTAATAACTAATATTAAATATAGAGCTTTAAATATAAAAAATAGCCATATATAATTTATATATTAACTATAGTATATAAATTACAAGTTAGTAGAAAAGAATAAAAAATAAAAAATAAAAAATAATATTTATAAACATTTTAGAGTATTCCAAGGCTAGGTAAAGTTTAAAAATCTACTTAAATATTAATATATAATTTTTTAATATTTAATTTTATATATTTTTAATTTATTTTATTAAAATTTTATCTAATTTTATTAGTTTAATTTTATATTATAAAAATTTTAATTTGTCTAATTTTAATATACTTTAAAAACTCTAAGAAGATAAAATATAATAGATTTTTAAATAAAAAAAAATATTAAGAGAAAATTAATTTAAAAATAAGCTAATATTTAAATAAATAATATAATATTAAAAAATTAAATATTAAAGCTAAAGTTTAAACTTATATTAATAAAACATTATATAGCTATTAAAAAAGTAAATATATTATTTATTTAAGCAGATAAAATTTAAAAGTTATAAAAGTAGTTAAAATAAGCAATTATAAATAAAGTAAAATATAAATATTTTTAATTTGCTAAAAATATGCTAAATATTAAAACTAACTAATTATTGTAAATTATTTAATTTATAAAGTATAACTGTATAAATAAATACTTTTTAATTTTTAATATATAATAATAAATTAATATATTATTTAATATAAATTAATAATTAGCTACTTTTAAAAATAGCTAAAAATAAATTTATAAATTTATAATTATTTACTTTTTATATATTTAAAATATATAATATTTAATACATTATACTAAAAGTTATTTAAAGAATATTTAGCTTAATGAAATAAGCAATATATTAAAATTTAAAGTGCTTTAAAAAATTACTACTTTTTTTATTATATATTAAAAAAAACTATTTATATTAAAATATTTTTTTATTTATAGTAAAATTTATAATAATAAGTAAAAATTACTTAAATAAAATTTATAATTTTTAGCTATAATATTTTATAATTATAAGTATTTTTAAATTAGTTTTATTATTATTTTTTATAAGAATAAATTTTATAAAACTAAAAATTTTAATATAAACCTATAAATTATTATAGTTTTTTTTATAAACTATTTTTTAATAATATTAGAGCTTTAATTAAAAAACATTTAAATATTTTTAATTAAATTAAAATTTAAATTATATATTATCTTTATATAATAAAATTTATTTATATGTTTTCTAATTAGTATATTAATAAACTAAATAGTAAATTTGCTATAAAGTAGTAAAGTTTTATATTAAAATAGCTTATTAATTTTTTTTAAAATTATTTAAAAAAACTTATTAAAAATAATTTTCTTATTAAATTTACAACTATTTATATAACTTTACTATTTATATTTAGATAATACTATTAAAGCAATTAATTTATTTTTATATTATATTTATAATTTTTTTAAATATAAATATTTTTTATAAGTTTACTTACTTTATAATTTAATTAATAAGTAATTTTTTTGTACCTTTTTAAAAAATAAAAGTATAACTTTATAACTTTATTTTATTTTATTTAATAATATTAATTATATATTTTTTAATTAATAAAAAGAAAATAACTTTAAATATTAAAAAATATATATTAAAAAACTTATTTAATATAGTTAAATAAGTTAAGCTAGTATTTTAGCAATTTTAAAATTTAAAATAATATAATAAAGCTATATTTTAGTAAATAATATTATAGCTTATTTAAACTAATTATAAATATATATATATAATTAATATATTAAAAATATATATAACTTATATATTTACTTATTTTTTAAATAAAGCTTTAAAAAGCTTTAATATAATTATATTAAATAATAGTATAATTTTTTACTATACTTAACTATAAAAAGTTTTCAACTTATTTACTTATTTTTTTTAATATATTTAAATAATACTTTATTATTAAAATTTTATTATATATTTATACTATTAATATAGTAAATTACTTTAAAAAATTATAAATAATAATTAAAAAATATATATATTTATTGCTATTATATAAAATAGATATTGAGTATATTATTTTATAATTTAAAATTAAAA
>JAWQFY010000224.1:0-42789 GCA_037055185.1 Capillidium rhysosporum | reverse complement strand
ATTTTATACTAAGTAGTACTTAGTGAAATAAAATTAGTATTTGTTATTTTTAGAAAAAAGGAAAAATATATAGAGAAAAAAAAATGGATATCAGTGAGACTCAGTTAGATGAGCTAAGTGACAAAGCTTATAATATTACATAAATATTATACTTTTATATTTTGTATATATATTTAAGTATTATAATATAATTATATTAATATTAAGCTAATTTATTAGCTAAATTTTAATATTAAAGTTTAAATTTTAAGTTAGCTACTTTTAAATATAGCTAATTAAATATTTATATTTAAATTACTTTTATAAATAAAATTTTTAAAAATTAATATATTTAAGTAATAAAATTTTTTATTTTATTTTTATTATAAAATATTAGTATTATAGATATATTTAAAAGTTAACTAAATATTTTAACTTTTTAAAGCTAAATATAAATTTAGTTAAATAATAAGTCTAAAAAATCAATTTAATTAAAATAGCTATTTATTATTTATAACTAATTAATTTTAAAAGTTAGAAATTTTTTAGCTATTAATTAGTTAATTTTCAAATACTTTTTCCTTTTAATATTAATAAAAAATTTACTAATAAATTGAAATATTTAATTATTAAAAAAAAATTAAAAACTATATAATAATATAAATATTTTTAAATAATTTTAAAATAATAAAGTAATTTTAATTTTAAATATTTTAAAAACTATATATTTTTTTAGCTTTTTTTATTACTTTTTTTATTTACTACTATTTTATCTTATTTATTAACTAAGTCTATATTTTCAATACTTTATTTATAAAATAAAAACTAAATAATAATAATAATAAACTTATATAAAATAAAAAACTATTATCTAATAATTTTTTTTTTTTAAATTTATCTAGAATAAATAATAATAAACTATTTAAAATATTATTTTTTACTATTTTTTTACTATTTTTTCTTTTATTTAAAGCTATTACTACTATTTTTAAAAGCTTTAGTCTTTTTTTTACTAATACTATCTTAAATTATATAAAAGATTTGAATAGTAAATTTAGCTATAGTAATAATAAGAAAATATACTTTTTTTAATTAAGTATTTTAATATTTTTACAAAATTTTCAAAAAAAGTTTTTATTGTTTAATAGACTACTTTTACTTTAGCTAATATTTTAACTTTTATATAGTTTTTATTTTAATTAATAAAAAAATTTAAATATATTGAAAACAAATAGTTTTATTTTTGATATTATTACTCTATATTACTTTAAATATATTATTAAATATAAAAATATATAATAGTTAATTAAGTAAAAATACTTTTATTTTAATTATTTAATTTATTTATTCAAAAAATATTTTAAATTTTTAAATTAAAAATATTATATTAAGTACTAAATTAACAGTAATTTACTTTTATTTTTTTATATTTAAAATTTTATACATATCTTATTTTTAGCTAATAAATTACTATTTTAATAAAATAATAGTTAATAAACTAACTATAACTTTAAATAATTTTGATATAACTATATAAAATTTTAGTATATATTGCTAATTAACTTAAATTTAATAATAAATGCTTTTTTATTATTAATAATACTAAGCTTATAAATTTAGCTTAGGGAATTTAATTAATAGAATATTAAATATTTTAATTATTTTAAAAAAATAGCATTTAGTTATTTTTAAAAAAAATAATAATATAAGCTTCTATAAATTAGTTACCTTTATAATGACAAAGTTTATTAAATTACTTTTAAATCTTTTATACTATACATTATTTTAAATCTTTTTAACTTTACTATTCAAATTTATAAATTTAGTAGAGTAATAATTTAAGAGTTAGACATATCAAAAAAATTCTAGTAAACTGAATAGGACTAGTTAGTATAGTAAATATTCCTTTTTTAAGCATTCAGCTTAGCCTTTTTTACTACCTCCTTTATTGATAAAATTTTCCCATACTTACAGTAATTTTATGTTAGTAATTTTTTCAAAATCCTGCTAGCACTAATTAGCTAAATATTGTTTTAGGGATTATCTGGATCTATTTTATTTGTCTATCAAATCTAAAAATTATTAATTTAAAATAAACTATCTTAAATATCTGTATACTTTTATTTTGGCTGGAAAATTGGTTGCAAATAAATCAGTTGTACTCTCAAGTTCATTAACTATAAGAAAAAGATAAGTTTTGGAGTTTAAACTTTGGTAACACATTAGTGATATATTGAAATTTTTAAGTCTTATTTGAGTCAAATTGATGAAAAAAGTTGAATTTCATATGTATTTCACCATATCTTTGCATAAAAGGCTTGGTGTAGGCAAATAAGCTAAAATTTCAAACCATATTATATATACTATCACTCATTCTTGAAGCTTGGTTATCCTAATTATATAAAATATATATTCATAAAAATCAAAAAGTAAATGACATTGACTTTTGCCATTTAATAAAAATAATAGATCCTTATAAATTATTTAACCAATTAGCAACTTCCATCGATGCTGAGTCTTCTTTTTCGTTTTTATCAATCAACAGATTCACTTTTTTGAAATCAAAACTAAAGGTACCTTCTAAATCAGAAAATTGAAATTCTTTATCTTCGAAGCCCAAAAAGGTAGTAGTTGAATTCTCGCTTCCTATAGATTCGAGTTGACTTGTTCTTGTAATCCTTAATTTATTCCTAGAAGTAAATGTTAAGCTACAAGAAGTAATTATAAAAATTACAGTTCATTTTCAAGTTGAGTTTTAATTTTCTCAATATTTACTCCGAAAGCTAAATCAGTTTTAGTCAACAAAAATAAAATTGGAAAGTTGATTCCGTTATCCGATAAATTGGAAAGGCTAGGATGAGTAAGTAAATCGTAAAGCATGCCAGAAACTGATGCAATGTTTTTGTTGAAATTCAAGCTATCAATAAAAAATATAACACCCCTACAACTTGACAAATATTTGTTCAAATTAATAGCTATTAGTTTTTCATGTCCAGGTAGATCAATGAGAAAGTGTGACTCAATAGTTAATGGCAGACCTTCCAAATCAATAGGTCTTATCCAACTCTTGTTAGGCTCAGTACTAGTACATGTATCGATAATTTCCGAAGTTTTTAACTATATAAAACAACTTAGTATTAAAATTTTAACATTTTACCTTGTAGAATAATGTTGTTTTGCCACTTCCATTTAAACCCAAAAGAATCAAACTTTCTCTTGAATTAAAAATACTAGATTTATTACTTTTACTAAAATATATATAACCTAATACTAAATAGTGTTAAATTTATTTTACTGCGAATCTACCTGTTATAAGACCTATGAGTAAAGTTATAACTATTGGAATATACATTTCGAAGAGGTGTGTGTCGTGGATATCCAAGGGGGTGGTATATATATTAGTGCTTTTATTGGACAATATTAAATTCTTGACTGAAGTTCTGCTTTTCCAAAAAGCAAAAAGTGTAAAATCTTGCTAATTTCAAACCAAAATAACAAATTTTGCGTAAATAATGCTTTTTTATTGGATAGGCTAACTCTAATGATGTTAAAAATACAATTCCAGCATAATACTAATCGATCATGCATGTCATATAAAAATCCCAAAGATTAAAACATATTGAAAATGTTTGTGTTCTTAGTTTCTTTTACTGACAGAATAGTTGAAGATGGAAAAAAATTGGCAACCTGGTGAGTGCGTTTGGGCAAAACTTAAAGGATACCGTTGGTGGCCGGCTACAGTAAGTATTTATTTTACTCTTACCGTATTTACTTAAAGGATTTATTTATTTTTAGATTCAAAATCAGAGTGAACTACCAGAGTTGATAGTCAGTAATAAGCCAAAACAATGTTCAGGAATGCATGCAGTACTTTTTTTTGGATCTGAAGATTAGTAATTTAAATTTAATTTTTTTTCACTTAATTTTATATAGCGCATGGATAGGTAAAGATTCTCTTGTACCGTTTAAAGAGAACTACTCAACCCATTCAGCTGGCGGGAAAAAGCCAGCACTATTTGTTAAAGCTGTTCATGAAGCAGCCTTGTTAACTGGCTTAGCAAAGCCTACAGAACTTAAGCAGCCTGCAAAACGAGCTAAAAAGGAAAATAAAGTCGAGCATATTGTACAAGACGAGATTGAAACCAAGCCCTTTAATACAAGACGTAGAGGTAGACCCGCAAAAGGTTTTTAATTAAGTTCAATATGTACTGACTAATTTATAGTTGCTAATTCAAAAAAAGATTCTAAAAATAACGAGGAATTAATCGACCAGGAAATAAAAGCTCTTATTTTAGATCCTGCCGATCAAGTAGAACAGGTATATATTTTTACTTTTATATTTGTTAATTACCTGTTTTTAGGAAGCTACCCCATCTGAAAGTAAAATGATGGTTTTATGTCATATTAATTTACCACTTTCTAGCCTTTAACGAACTTCGCAGACAATTACAAAAAACAACTTTAAAAGAAAAGATGAAGGTAGTTTTTAATTATATTATTGTTAAAAGATATACTTTAGGAAGCTACTTTGATCCATGAAATATTAAATGAAATCGAGGAATTTAAATGCGATGAACAAATGATTAATGTAATTTGAACCAACGTGATTTGTAGCATATTTAACTTACCAATTTAATTAGGAATCTAAAGTTCTTAAAGTTTTCAGACATATTCTTAAATTTGAACCCGATGATGATGAAAATGAAGAATATCGAAATTCGTGCAATGAAATTATTGAGAGATCTAAGATTGTTTATAAGAAACTTAGAGCTATTTCGGATTCGAATCAAGAACAAGGTACTTTTTTGACTTTTTTATCATGTTCGACTTTAAATTTTATATTTTAAACTCGAATTCTTTTATTGTATGTATTTAAAGATATTTTTAGCATTGACAAGTGAGAAAGAGGAGCCAGCTGTTGTAGCGAATGTTACACAAGATTTATTTACACAAATTGAACATCCTGAAGTTAAAAGTAAAATTTAGTTTATAATGTATACTAAGTAATGGATAGCCACTGAAGCTGATAATAAGGAATTTAAAGATGCAGTTATTACCTCAGAAAAAAATAAAAACGATGAAGAAATTGTTCAACCAACTGAAATCGATGATAAAAAAGAAGCCTTTCCTTCTGGAGAAAACGTAACTGATCTTGATACGTCCAAACCTGATGTAGGTGAAGAAAATGGAGTTCATTCTTTAAATGAAACTTCTGATGAAAAAAACGAAAAAGAAGAACCCTCTACTGTTGAAACTACTTTTCAAGTAGAACAAGATAAACCAAATGGTGAAGAATGTGTTAAATTTGATTCACTGACTAAAGTTGATCAAGCTAATAAATCAAATACTTCAGAAGAGCTAAAAGCCGGAAATACCTCACCTATAACCACCAATGGTACTTATATTAACTATTTAACTCCTAAAATATTCCGTTTAGGCACTGATGCTGCTAAGATAAGCGAGGCTGAAGCTATCACAAACTCAACTCTTTAATCAAATTAAATTTCAAATATGCGTCTATATCTTTTCGGTCAAACTGTATCTTTCATGACTTTTGACTCCTTATATAAATATTTAATAATTTATTTTTAATTTAAAAGCGATTTGTTTTATATGAATTCCAAGACTCTATTTTTTTCAAAATTAACTTAATAGGTATTTTCAGATCATTTTATTTTTGAAATTTCAAAAAAGATTGCTTTATAAAGTACTGACCGATACTGCTTTTTTACTATTTTATATTTATATTACAATGACTAAAACGGTAAATATATCAAACTTATTTATAAAATTTTGAGAAATATCTTTATTTTTTATATGTATTGTTAAATTAACATCACCTTAAGGAAATGCACATTATAATTTTAAGATACAGAATGTTTTATTGAATTTAGCCATCCATTGTATCTAACTTTGTTTTTATATTTAAAATATATTAAATTAAAGAAGAGTGACTAATAGAAAATAATGGTATAACCCAATAGAGGAAAGGGTGGGGGAAAATATTTATTTTTGATTGCTAAAATATGGTTTTTATCAGAAAACGTTAATTTCTTGCAATTTATTTAGGTTTTAGATATGCTGGGCGATAAATAGAACATAAATAATAGTAAAAATGTTAGAGCTAGACATAGGTACTTAAAAATTATCTGTAGCTTCACTACCAAGAATATCTCGAAGAGTACTTTCAACTTTAACTGGTTTGAAATCTTTGCCAGCTAAACTTGAGTTGAAAGTAGAATCAGGAATATAAAGAACACCTCGATTAATCATAAGTAAAAATATCTTGTCAGCGTTCTCATAAAATTTGCTTAAATCGTTAATTCCAGGTGTAGCCTCAACCTCTTCTGCAGATATCTTAGTAATTTCAATTTTTTTACCAGTAATTTTTTCTGCCTGTTTAATAATCTTATTTAAAGAGGTTGTTTCACCAAGAATGTTGATAGTTGTATTTCTGGTTTCGGGTCTATGAATTGTCTTGGCTACGTATCGCCCTACATCTTTTAAAGAAGTAATTGATAAGTTAGCATCTCCATTGCCAACAATCGTTGCTTTTAAATTACGAAAATCTAATTTAAAATAAGGACTTAAAATATGCTCAGTAAAAACCCATTGTTGTAGTAGGTGTAGTCTAATCCTGATCTCTCAAGTATATCTCTGATCTTGATTTTATCACCAAATATCTTATCATCACAGTTAAGACCAAACTCTGATGGTACAAATTTTTTAACTTCAGCTTGTTTAGATGCTTCGATCAACTTAGCTTGAGCATCTAAAAGACCGGTGTGTCCGATTGTACTAATTACTATGTCTACGTTACATAAAGCATCAACTAATGATGGCACAGAATTATAATCAACTCCGATAAGATCTACCTTGTTGCTTTCATACTTTTCAAGTTCTTTAACTTTATCGGAGCCGTCACGATAGAGAATTTTTAAATTGTAGACATTTTCATTGATAAACGCCTCTATAACAGTTCTACCTAGTTCACCACTCCCACCGGCGATAGCAACCAGTTTAAATTCATTTTTATTCTGCATATTTACCATTTTAAAATAGATTGTTAATTTGTTTCAATTTATTTATTGCCTATTTTAAAGTGCTTCTTGAAAATAAAGCTGTCAATTTGAAATAAGAGTATATATTTATAATAATACAGTAATGATGTCGTTTTGACATGGTTTATAAGTCAATAAACAAGTCGGTAGGGGTGCAACAAAATAAAGATAAAATCCTGATTAATGGAAATCTTTAAAAAGTAGTGATTATTAGAGCATTATCTCTTCAATTTTTTGGATTTTTGATGAGTTATTGAAAAAAATGATGCGATTTCAACTTTAATGTGCCCTTAAGCTGCTCAGAAGCACTGCGATGTACTGAGCATCTATCCTTATAAAGCAAATATCTGAGGTATACCTAAAGCTAAAGAGCTATTTCCTGAAACCATAAGTCTGTTTAGTTAGAATTTATAGTCAATAAAATCCAGTAAAAATGAACTTTTTTGGTATTTTAATCAGGGCTTTGAGAATAACTTATTAATGGAGGATCAGAACATTTAGCAAGATTTCTAATAAAAGAACTGGTACTTGAAAAGAAATTTCAAATTTCAATGTTCGACATGGACCTGGATCAGGATTTAAACATCAAACTAGAGAATTTAGCACCAACTATAAGTTCCAACAGTAGTAATATAGGGACCTTCTCTAACGAAATCCCAAATGAATTTTGTTTTACCGATTTTGCCCAAATGTTTTACTCCAAAGCATGTGATGCGGATGTTGGAAATAATTTAAAAGTAATAGATGAAATAGTAAAACCTAAATTTCGTAAACAGCATCTAGAAGAAAGTGAAGCAAGCAGATATGACAACGATATTGTTATCGATCTACCTAATGATAATTTAGAACCTCATATAAAATTACACCATCAAGTTTTGACTATGCACCGAGATGTGTTAGCAGAGATCAAACCAAACCCAGATTTAGCGTTATTGGAAGCTCAGAGAAATCAAGTAGAAGCACTAAACGACAGTCAAAAGGTTTTTATACATTATTTATGCAAAAAGAGAAGCTTTGAACTAATGAATAACATTGATTTAAAACCAAGCAAGTTAAATGCATTACCCAATGAAGATGATTCACTTTTCAATGGTGACAATAAGTTGAGAAATAAAAAGATTTATGTATGTCCTAAGGTTTCAGCTAACCAGCTACCTTGCAAACATAAATATAAGAACCCTAACGGTTTAAAATACCATTTGGAATTCGGCATTTGTTCATTTATGCCACGTAAATATGATGAAGCAAAACCATATAAATGTTCAGTTCCTGGTTGTGATTTTGCATACAAGAGTCCTAACGGATTGAAGTATCATCTTGAGCACTACCATAAGTAAAGCGTTTTTATACGCTCACATCATGACTAATTTAACTTAGTTAATAAGTACTAAGTATATAGAAATAGAATGTAAACGGTATAGTACATTTTTATAATTTTAATGATATGTTTAATATTTTATGTCGTATTTTATAAATGAATTATAGTAAAATTTTTAATAATAGTAAACAAGTAAATAGAATAAATTGGATTAAAAGTACAAAAAAAAACTATTTGCTAGTTAAATAAGATAATATAATTGATTCAATACTTTTTAAAGCTCTGATATTTATACTTAGGATTATAGTTTAGTTTAAATGTTTATATAATCATTTATTTATATACTAATAAACTAATGTGTATTTTAAAATTTTTCAGAAACATAAACACCCTTAAAATGGCACTATTAACCTTTTAGTATTATTTCATTTAATAGCATTTACTAAAAAATATATAATTGATAAAGAGTAAATTTTGTTAAAATCAAAAATACAAATTTATATATATAATTTTAAATATTTATTTTATTTTAACAAATTGACTAAAGTTTATAACAATCTATTACTAACATATTAGAAATAAATAGTATTTAATATAAACTTGTAGTAATAAGTTAATTAATCTAATAATAAACTATTTAACATTTTTTTAATATTTTTTAAACTAAACTATAAATATATATTTTATAGATTATAACTAATAAGTTTTATTAAAACTCTTTTAAATTTTTATTAGTATTTTTATAATTACTAAAAAAGTTTGCTATAAAGCTATTAATTTGATTTTTTATATTGTAAAATAGTATAGTTTTTTATTTATAATTTACTATCTAAAATATTTAAATATTAATATTTAATTCTTATTTAAAAAAATTATAATGAAATATATAAATATAAACTATTAAAAAATATATTTGAAAAACTATTTTATTTAAAGAGAATTTTTATTAAATATATAGTTTATAATTATTCTTTTAACTAACTTCTTATTTTTATTATTTTTTATTACTTATTTTTTATTTATTAACTATATAAGCTATATTATATTTTAATAGTAAGCCTTTTTATTTTTTTAATTTAACAATTATTAAATTAAGTTTTCTTAAATTAAATTATCTATTTTTTTTAAATATTTTAACTAATTATTTATTTTAAATTTTTTATTAATTAATTAATTTAAGTTTTTTAAAGATTTTTTAATTTTTTAAAATTATTTTAACTTAATTTTCTAAATATTATACTTATTAAAAATAGTGTTTTATATAATAGTATAGTAATATAAATATTAAGCATTTTTTACTACTAAGTTAAAAATATAGTTCAGTTGTACTATAAAGTTAACTAAATCTTTATTAAATAATTTATAAATTATTTTATAAATTTTAATTTTATTAACTTTTTTTAGTAGCTTCATTGTTTAAATAGTAAAATTATATAACTTTTAAATTAATATTTAATATAATTATTTACTTAATAATATATATATATAATTATTAAGTTTTAAGTATTAGAGTTATAATAAAAAATAAAAATAAATAAAAAATTATTAAATTAGTTTAATTAATTAAAAAAAGTATATAAATTTAAAATATTTTATTTATATATAATTTATTATTTAGTTTAATTTTTAATATTTTTTATTTAAATATAATAAAATATTAATTATTTATTTAATAATAATACTTTTAGTAAAATATTTTAATAAATTATTTAATTTTATTTTTGCTTAAATTAAATAACTTTGTTATATAGCTAAATTAAACTTTATTTTATAATATATAGTAAAAGTTATTAATTATAATACTATTATTTTATAATTTTATAATTTTAAAATCTATTAAAATATAAAAAATTATTAATATAAATATAGTTTAAATTAAATAAATTAAAATTTATAACAAATAATATATTAAAATTAAAATTCTATTTAAAATCTAACTAAAAAAAATATATCATAAATATTAAATAAAATTTTATTTAAAGTAGCAATATTATATTAATATAAATATAAAATTATTTTTTATTTATATTATATATATAAAATAATATATAAAAGTTAAAAAAATTAAAATACTTATTTAAATACAATAATTTAAATATTATATTAAAATTTAACATAATTTAAATTTAAAATAAACTTAAAGTTATTTTATATAAACCAAATAAAAATAGTTTCAAAATTATATAAATAAAACTAATATATTTTAGCTAATTTTTATATTGATTATTAAAAATACTATATTTTTTTAAATATTATTTAATATTAGCTAAAAAGATACTCTATTATTTATACTATATAATTTTGCTTTAAATTAGTTTTTTCTTTTTTTATATAGTTTAAAACTATTTTACTTAACTTAGTTTTAAGCTATAGCTTTTGCTAATAATACTTCTATAATATTTAATAGCTTTTAAAATAGTATTATTATTTTATTATATAGTTAACTTATTAAAAAGCTAAAATACTAAAATTAACTATTAAAAATATATAATTATTTAAATTAATAACTTAGCTTTATTTTACTTTTTTTAATTACTACTATTTAATTTAATATTTAGGTATTTTAATCTTATTTAATATATTATTACTTAATTTTACTATTTTATTTTTTAGAGTTTTTCTAGCATTTTTTATAAAGATAAAATAATTATAGTAAATACTTTAACTTTTTTACTACTTTGGTATTTTATATAAATAAATGTATTATTTAAATTAGCAGTTATAAGAATTTATACTTTAATTTAATATTAAATATAAAATAATAATACTATAATTACTAAGTTATTAAAAAAATTACTTTTATAAATCTTATTATTTTAACTTTTTAAATATAAAAGTAATAAGCTTAGCTTTAGTATTTAAATAGTTTATTATATTATTTAACTGATATTTTAATATAGTTTAAAAAGTAATATTTATTAATTTGTTATTATTAGCTTTTTTTTATTAACTTTTTTATATATTTATTATAATTTAACTTATCTTATCTTTTTTATAAAATATAGCTAAAATTTAATATAAAATTATATTTTTACTAATTTTTAGCTATTTATTATTTTAAATTCAATAAAAATACTCCATACATATAATATTAAGTAATTTTTTTATTTTATTAAATTAGCTTTTTTAGCTTTTCTAACTTATTTCTTTAAAGTTAATATTATCAATTTTCTAAATTAATACTTTAAGCCTTTTTTTTTAGTAGATTAGCTATAATTCAAGTAGTGATTTTAGAAAATTATCTTTTTTATTTAATAGTAAATAAAAAATTATTTTACTATTTATATATATTAAAGTATATTTAATTTATAGTTAAATATTTTAAACCTTTTTAATTACTTTTATTCTTATTTACTTTTTTATTTATATAATTTTTTATAATATTTAAATTGCTAACTAACTTTAAAAAAAACTTTTAAAAAAGCAAAGTAATAAAAATCTAATTTTTAATAAAATATAAAATATAATATTAAATAATTAATATAATTAGATTTAAGTATATTAAATTAGTAAAAAAAAGGTAAAAAGATTAAAAACAACTATTACTAAATAAAATATTTAGTAAAATAACTAGAAAATAGTAAAGTAGATTTTTTTTTTATAATAGCTTATATAAAGTTAAATTAATATAATATTGAATAAATTTATTTTTAGTTAAAGTTAATAAATATAAAAGCCTAAAAATTAAAATACAATAATAAAATAACTTATTTAGTATCTTCTATACTAAGTAAGCTAAATATTATTATTAAATTTAAATAAAGCTACTTAGCATTTTAAATAAATAGTATTATATCTAGTTTTTTTTTACTTTATTTTTAGTTATAACTAGCTAAGTTATAAATAAATAGAAATTAATATAAGTATATTAAATAGCATTAATAATTAATATTAATATTTTTAATAAAAATACTTTTACTTTTTTTTAATTATTTTAACTAGCTTATTAAATAGCAAAATAGTTTTAAAAATAAACTTTTATTTTAAATTAGTTTAAAAAAATAGTAAAAAGTTAAAATTAATATATTAAAGTTAGAATATTTATATATTTAATTAATGAAATATAAAATTAAAATTAAACCATTTAATTGAAATTTTATTATTAGTTTATTTTTTAAAAATTTTAAGATTTTTTAATATTTATATATTATTATTTTTAAATTTTACAAACTTTTTAAAATTAAGCTTAAAAATTTAAGTTTTTTAATTTTTATAAAAATAATATCATTAATAATAAATAAAATAGTAATATTATTTATTATTAATTATAATATTTTAGCTATTATATTTTTTTAACCTTTTTTTTTTACTTTTACTTTTTTATACATTATTTTTATTAATAATTTTTTTATATATAGTTTAGTTTATATATTACTTTTTTGCTTTACTATATATATATTTGACTTAATTTTAATTTTAATATTTAATTTTATAGCTACTTTTTTATTATATATTAAAGTAAAAGCTTTTTAATATTTTTAAAAACTATTTTTAAAAAATTAAAAAAACTAGTTACTTTTTTTAAATCTTTTTATATATTTTTTTATTTAGTAATATCTAACTACTTTATTAGTAAGTTAATTTTTTTATAGATTTTATTTATATATTTTAGTTAAATAAATAAAAAATATTAACTTAATATATACTTTTTTCTTTTTTACTTTTTTAATTATAATAATAATAAACTTAAACTTAAAATAATTAATTTTAAAACTTAATAGATATTAAAGTAATTTTAATAACTTAATATATTAAAAAATTTAATATAAAAGTATATTTATTTAAAATTTAAAAAACTTACTTTATTTAAAAATAAATAAAATTTAATATAAAATTTATAATTTTAACTTTTTATTATTTTAAGTATGTATTATATATTACTTATATATATTTACTTTTTTTTAATAAATTTATTTAAAACTACTTTAATTTTTAATTAATTTAATAATTAAACATAATAGTTTTTTAAAATAGCCTAAATATTTTTGATAAAATTAAGGCTTTAAAAGTATACTAGCTTTTATTATATAAAGCTAGTTTTAAGTTTTAATATTAAAAAATAAAATTTAATAAGTTACTATTTTAAAAATATAAATTTTTATACTATTATAAATTTTTATTTTATTATATATAAAAATAATAAACTTATAATTATTTTTTCTTTTTTTTATAAAACTTATTATAATTTTTTTAATCTTTTTTTAATTTTTTTTAATATTATTATCTTTTTAATTATAACTACTTTTAATTTTTTTTAAATTATTTTTTTAATTAAAACTTTAAAAAAATGATTAAAAGTTATTTTAAATTTAAATCATTTTTGAAAAATTAAAATAAATATATATATTTAAAATTTTTAATATTTTATTTTTTAATAAATATTAAAATAAAAATATTATTAAGCTATATTTTATAAAATTTATTATTAAGAAAATAGTATTTAAATAATTTAATTTAACTTTTTAAAATATTTAGATAAAAAAATAGCTAAACTATTTAAAATATTTTAATAAAATTTAGTAAAAATACTAAAAAGCTTAGTTAAGAAAAATATATAAGTTTAAAATAATAAAAATTCTTCTAATATTATAGCTTTAGTTAAAAAAATAGCAATTTTACTAAATTAGCTATTTTAAACTTCTATTATACTATACTTAAAATTTAATTTTTTTAGTTTTTATATAAAATAAAATAACAAAATATTAAATTTGACAAAATTTGTATTTTTATATATTTTTTTATTTTAATTTAAATTTTATATTAAAATATTAACTGATATTTATAAATATAATATCTAGTATTAAATTATTTTAAAAAGTATGTCTTTTTTAGTAAGAGGGATAAATATAACAAAACAATTTAAAATAAAGAGAGATAATGCTTAGTTATTACATTAAATAACCTTTTAATTAAACTTTTTAATTTAGTTAATTTTATTAACTTTAAGTATAATACTTAAAGCTAATATATATTGTTTTAAAAAAGTAAATAGTAATTTTAAAAGAAATATTTAGAAAATTATACTATGAAAATAATAAAAACTAAAAAAATATTAAAATTAAATTTTAAATAATAAAAATAAGATAAAAGTATATACTAATTTAAATTCTTTACAAATAAGGAAATTAATCCTTAATACTAAATTGTTTGAAAGTTTTTAAATAAAATAATGTATAATTTACCTAAAATAAGCAATATTATTGTCAAATTAAACAACTAACTTTTATTTTAATAAAAATAAATCAGTAAAACCTTGATAAAATGACATATTATAGTACAATTTAATAATTAGATAAGCAAAATATCAATTTTAAAAGTTTATGCATTATTTGACATTTTATTAAAATTACTGAGATCCAAGTCATTAAAGATAGGTAAGGTTCAAAATTTACAGCTAGTTAAGCATGTAAATTTTTACTATTTTATAAAATAAATTTTCACTCTGGATGCCAAAAACTCAACTTAAACAACAGAACTCTATACCCGGATATCAATATAACTTTGGTTTGTATAGGCTGCCAGTTTTACTTCTGAATCGTATCTTGAAGTGCTTGGACATCGAATCAGTTAAAGTTGTTAGCTTAACTAACAGGTACTTCAGGAGATTAACCAAACCCTATATATTTAAGGTAGTAGACAAGTTAAACAGCACCCAAGAAGTTCCCCGCTGCCAACACGGGTATGAAGATTGTGATGATATTTGTAATATTGTTACCAAGTACAGTAAATACGTTCGGGTTTTCAAGCACGATTTGAAGGGCTCAGGGTTAAATATATCTCTATTTGAAAACCTTAAAGAGTACAGGGAAACCGTATATAGAAATGATCACTTCCATAAGCTAGATCCAGAGGATTGGGAGGGCTATATGCGATTAAAAGCTTATGGTATAATTGCAGCCAGAAAGGTGCATTTAGATTACTCTTTAATACTACCAATCATGAAACATCTCAACAAGCTGACAGTAGGCGGTGATAACTCTGCTAATTTTCCACTACTGAAGTTGACCAGCTTAACTGTTACTTATTTGGGGTACATATGGAAATATATGAATGGATCAGACTTTTATTACATCCGCAATAATTTCCCCAACCTCAAGGTGCTTAAGTTACAAGTTATGAACGATATAGTACCACCTAAGAGCTTAGGACCAAAAAGTACCTTCCCGGTCTTCGATAATATAGCTAAGTTGGACATCAGAGTCTTAAATTTATTCCACGAGTGCTACTTCGATGATTACTTATCCAATGCCGAATGTTGGCCGAGTTTGAAGGAGTTGACAATTGGTGGTTGTTTTGGGAATACATACAACCCTAAAGTTAGTTATACTAATCTGATTAAGCTTGAACTTTATAATCCTTCAATTTGCGATATCAATGAACTAATCCCGTTTATAACCATTTCTAAACTGAAAATCGTATTATCGTATAGCATTATTGATTATGATATTCTTTGGGGTGTATTTAATCTGCTTCCCAATTTATACTCTTTAGATTTAAAAAGTTCCTTCAGTACTACATATTTTGACTTTGTGACTCACTCCCAACTAGCTATATTTACACTTCAACAAATATACCACTTCGAACCGACATTTATCACTTTTCTAGCTCAATTGACTAACTGTAGAAAATTAGATATTACTTTTGCAATCAACTGTGATTATTTTGGCCAGTTTAATTGGGATCAAAATGCTACCTTCCCTAATTTGATTGTATTGAATGTAACTAACGATCCAGTTATGTTGGACCCTTTTATTAGACAACTATCACCTCTTTTGTAATAAACCCATCTTTTAGTTAATTGTAGAATATGAAGTGTGCTAAATAAATATTGCCTTTTTTAGTACTTGATCATTTTTAGAAAACTTAGCATTTAAAAAAACATATATATATTATTAATAAACATATATATTAAACTAAAATTTAATATGCATATAATGGAAATAATTTGTAAACAAAGCTTTAAAAGGGTAATATATAGCAATTAGTTTTGACTATAAAAATTAACTCGTATATCTGTTAAAATTAAACTTGATTAAATGGTAGTAATTTAATAGTTATAGTTGTAACATTTTCGATTTATATTTAAAGACTAATATATTTGTTGTTACTACGATATATAAATATAAAATTTCTGTATAGTTGCTTCTAACTTTATTTGCCATAGTTTTTGTAAAAATTCAATTTTTTAGTCGTAGTAGAAAGCTGAGTTGGTGATGGTATCAACTATACTTAGCTACGCTAATAACTTTAAGTTATTGGTTGGAATTTTTTAGATAGTATCTGAAATTGTACCAAGCCAAAATTTCAAACCCATTTCAACTTTGAAAGAACTAGAGATGGAAATGGAAGAAGTGGAATTCAAAGATAAATTACAAAAGTTTTTAAAGGAAAGGGTAATTCAAGAAATTAAATATGACACGTTTTTTAAAGAGCTGGTAGATTTTATTGGGTTGACTGATCTAACTCTAACTGAAAACGGAATTGATTTTAAAGAGGGTAACGAAGTGCTATCTGCCTTCTGTGGTAAAATATTTGAAGTAGATGAAGTTGTTTATTCATGCAGGTAAATTTAACATATTTTACCTTTCTTAATATATTAGACAATGTTCTTCAGATCCGACTTGCGTTCTATGTGAAAGCTGTTTTAAAGCAACTGATCATGAAGGTCATGATATCAATATAAGTTTACACAGTAATGGTATTGGTTCATGTGATTGTGGTGATTCAGAGGCTTTTAAAAATCCTTTAAACTGTAAAATACATTCCCATGATATTAATTCCGAATATTTGGCTCGAAACCTGCCAGATAAATGTTATCGATACCTGGATGTTTTCCTCAACGTTATTTTCGATTATATTATCGATGTACTTAGGTGTGTTAAAGCTTCAAGTTTCGATTGTTTAGATGAAGAACAGATATTAGCTGATACTGAGTTGATGAAAGAAATAACTGAAATCCGACCTTTACAAGACGTCTATGATTTAATACTGTGGAATGATGAAAAGCACAGTTACACTGAGGTTACAAATCTACTTAACAAAGTGTGCTCTGGACCTGATGAGTCCGAATATATTACTAGATTGATCGATAGAGTCGGCAGAGCTTCGATATTTAACTCAAGTGATATTACCGCTTTGATCGATTTAGCTCGTCCTTTTGTAGCTGTAAATCTACAGATCACCATCCGGATAAACTTTATGACTAAGTTAGAAAATTTAGCTTCTGAATTGGTGAAATTCCTATCGATCTTAGCTGATACCAAATTGGATAAATATTTGAACGGAGCGTTCTCTAGCTATTTTATGCAAAAAGTGGTAGAAGTTTTACTTCTAAAGTACGGGGAACCGATTTCAAATGAATTCCAAAATAATCTTGAGTCCGACAATACGCCCTTCGATTTAAATAAATTATCAGAGGAAATTTTGAAAAAAGAAGATTTTTATGATAACAAATTTAGTGCAGGCAAAATATATCTCTTCCCCCTAAGAAGAGATGTATTAGTCACCCGTTACGATTCAATACCACTCCCCTTATCCAATCATTTTGATTTCCCAGTTTCCTTAGATAAACCAGGTAAAATAGACTTTTTAGAGGTTACCAAGTTGGACTGGCTGATTCAATTAAATGATAGATTATGTAAGGCTTACCAACCCAAGCTATTCTCGCTACTTTCTAGGGTGCTTCTAGTTAGTACAGATTTTAAACTCAAGGTTGCTGAACATTTTGCTATGAATTATCCAGTTATACTAAGAGGCATCCCTTTACGTCCCGGTAATGATTACCTTAGGATTTTAACATTTTCGGTGCAGTTTTTCACTTCGCCCAAAGTGATCGAACATCTTCATTTTAATTTAAACTTCGTCACCTGCCTTTTCGATCTCATCATCGATGATATTGGCAAAAATAAGTACGACCACAAGAATATCTATGAATACGTTCTACCTGAGGCTATATCTTTAGATACTTTTAATAATAATGAGGACAATATGTTCAATCGCCTTTCCGACCTCGTTTACTTTTTAAACTCCAAAAGGATACTGGAAACCATACCTGACCGTTTCGATCTCCTCCAACAGAATGTATTCTTACTGGCACTCTTTCAAGGTGTTAACGCTCCCACGCGTAAGACTGGGGAGCACGTAAGGTTCGAAGGAAATAATTTTGACAAAACATGCAGCATAAGACAGTTTGTGACTGATCTGATAGTTAAATACTCTACCGCTTACCAGAATTCCTTGGACGGTTTAATTCGTGCTATTCACTATACTCTGTTCTATATTCACAAATGGGCGTATTCGGGTGGACCAGGTCTACCTTTCAAAACAGTTGCGGTACATGGAAAAGAGCTCCGAATAGTTGACTACAAAGTTTCATCTGAGTCTACTTCTTTAACGTACCCACTCCACTGGTTCTTAGCAGCACTGTTTATCCAACTAACACAGACTAGCCAGTATAAATCCCCATATCTAAAATTTGGTAATTTGGTCTACCTAATACTTGGTGCCGATTCTGAAGATTTTGAAGCAAGAAAGCACATGTTACTGATGTTGCTTGACTACCCGCTTAGTTCGATAGTATTACAAGCGCAAGTTCTTTGTAAAATATGGATCCGGAACGGTACAGATCTTCTTAATGACGCATATTACTTCAACAATTCCTACGCTATGCAAACTTATACCTTGTTCATGTGCCAAATGAAACTCATCTTATTCAATTCAGACCAGGTATTAGCAACCTTCATTGATCGCTTCGAACTATCTAACCTTCTAGCCTTCGATTTAAACCATGATGTTTACGACGAAGCGCAATTTGTTGCTATGATAGCTAACTTCCTTAGATTTATTATACATCTGATGTCCTGGAGGGCCGATATAGTTGGCTTATCGGAAGAAGATATAGCGCGATATTATATCGCTAACAACACCTTTGACTATAAAAATTACAATTCAGTCATCAAAGCTCTCCCTGATAAGCTCAAGGAACTTATCACATCAGACCTCATGATTGAAATGTGTGACTACAGTCCACCTGAAGGTCTCAGAGACACCGGTACCTACATTTTGAAGAAAAAGTATGGTTACTTAGTAGATCCGTACTTCTACCTCAATAGCCAAAATCAAATCAATGAAGCAGAGGCGTATCGGTACAAGTGCCGCACAAAGCAATTCGTAGGGCTTCTCAATATCGAGTCGGGCCCTTTCAAGTATATCGGTGATTTCATCCACACCCCTTTCATGGCACAAGTGATGTATTTTACTATCTACCACGACCTGATGGCTAACAAAGGGTACGATCTTATTGACTGCGTACTCCAAATCTACCTTATAGCCATCGAAGATGAGAATAGCGTCTACAGTGTTAAGGACAAAAACGAGATGGACGTCGGCGGGCTATGGACCAATTCAATCCACAAATACGCCCAGAATCCATCTAGTACCAACGAGGTTAAAAACTGTCAGAACTGCGTAGATATGTTGTTACTCGTATTGGATCGTAACTCGGACGAGATACGTGAAGCTAAACTAAAATATATCCTAGCAATTTTTAGTAAATACGGGCCACAACTGGCTAAGGATAAAATAGCCAATCACTTTGCATCTAAAGAAAGTGGAGATAAAGACAGAGAGGTGGAGTTTGAGAGGTTAAAGAAAAAGCGTGCAGCTGAAGCTCGTAAGGCCAAGATGCTGGAGTCTATGAAATCTGCTCAAAGTCAGTTCATCGATGGACAAAAGAACCTCTACAACGAAGTCGAACAAGTTGAAGGGGAAATTTTCGAGTCCGCTTTTGCCTCGAACTTAGATGCACCTACCGAACCCTATCTTACCGGTAACTGTATAATGTGTCAGGAGGAATGTAACAATGACAAACTATTTGGTGTCATTTCTCTGGTCCAACCATCAATTGTATTGAACCAAATTGTAGTTGAGGGTTATCAATTTCCAGATTCTTCGAACGACAACGGCGAGCTGGTTTTCACCGATTCTAGAAAGCACTTGAGCATGCCACATATTAAAGTGGAGGATGAGGAGTTACAACTACCTTCCGGTACTAAAATACCTCGCGGTGGGTTGTACGTCACTTCATGTGGGCATCTTTTCCACAACTCTTGCTTCACCGGCTACTTCAAAGCTGGTTTAAGTCCTCAATTCAGATCTGGTATAGATGGAATAAGAAAGAAGTACATTCATGTTAGTTGTCCTTTATGTAAGTCAGTAAGCAATACATTCATCCCAGTGCGTGGTAACCCTGGGAAAGAGATAAACTATACAGATTCTAAAGAATGTGGCTTTGAAGGATTTATGAAGAAGTTGATAGACGCAAGCCGCGGTGGGGACGGAGTTGGAGTTGAAAGTGCGTCCCAACCGGGTCCTGAAAACAACTTCAACGAAGTCTCAAATTCGGCGTCTAATAATGAGCAAATACCTGATTTATCAGGCTCAAGTAGTGGCAACTATGCCATAGGCCCCTCAGTCGACACCGATTATGCTCAAATGATATTAAGCCAAGTTCACATAGATTCAGTCAACGAAATTACTGAACCAAATGGCGCCAATTCTCAACAAATGGTGCGAAGGGAAGATAATCACATAACGTCAGAAACAGAAAGTGTTTACTATGATGAAACCGTCTATTTCGATGCACCTGTTGAGCCTGAGAATGAAGAACTTCACTGGATCGATCACGAGGAACCAGAGTTAACAGTACAGCCCGATGACAGGGCGTCCGATTCTGAAAATATTGATAACGAAGAGCTAGTTTTTTTCGATACACTTGACGAACCTGAGCATGACGAACTTTATCGGAGCGATTACGAGGAAGAGGGGCGAATGTATCACGATAACATAGCATTTGATTCCGAAAACGCTGGCCACGAAGGAAATTTATCTCCCAACGCACCTACCGAACATACCAACACTTCAGAGCTGGAGTTTGACGTTGGTTCGGAAGATTCAAACTTTCAAATGTTTGTCCGTGATGCTCCGGAGAATCCGGGTCCTGTTGAAGATAATTTCCAAATCCAAATAAACACACCTCAAACTGAAACTGATCTTGGGGATTTAACTTTACAACTGCCCCCAAATACCATAGCTATCCTGCAGCGAGCCATGAGTGGTCAAAGGGATTTCCTCATCAGCTCCCATATTGATCAGGAACAATTGGACATACTAGCTGGTGCTGGTAACGACACCGACCCCACTACTAGCCTAGTTGCAACCTTGCGAGTACTGGCTTCCGATACCTCTCTAAAGATATCACCTGATCTTAAGCAGACAGATTTAGAACCTAAACTCCAAAACGAGCACCTCTCCGAAGATCTTGTACGAAGTTTAGTGTACACCATATCAATGCTAGAAGTCAGCGATAGATCGAGAATCCACCCGCCTAACTCTTCCAACATGCCGCTGATTATCGATAGGGTCGCCACCAAGAGTTTAGACACCACTTTACTACTCTGGAACGCGACCCTTGTAAAATTTACTACCGAGGATAGACCGTTGGTTACTGGATTCAAGCCACCTAGTTTATTTCCAAGAGATACTTTAAAAGATATCAGTTCGTTCCTCAAAATGGACCCGTTCCTACTGATGGTGCAATCTACTCTTTACTTCATTGAAGACAAACAGGTCGACTTCTTCAGTATTCTACAGGTTTGTTTCAACCTCCAAATATTGAAGCTTTTAAGCGGTACCTTTAAGCTATACAACCAATCACGTGCTGCAGAAATATCCGCATCAGTCGATCGAAATTGCTGGATAACCTCACTTATTCACTCCGGCATAGTTGCTATCTACGGCCAGGAAGAGGAGCAAGCCTACTCAAAACTTGCTAAGTTAAAATTAGATACCACGATTCCATTTATCCACCAGCAACTCAGCATCTTTTTGAAGAAGGTTCTATTATTCATGGCCACATGTCAGATTTCGGTGCCCAGAGATAGCACTGCAAGCGGTGATGAGCTTACTGACGGTTTACAGATAGTCCAACTCAATTTCGAGCTCATCAGAACCAATTTCCTATCCGTATCCAGCTTAAATCTGTTTAAATCGATATGCAACTTGGATCCACTGTTACCAGTTCACCTGGACTACCCTTACGCCTACCGACCTTCCCCCCTACCTAAACGCCTGGATACCCTGTTCAACACCACCTTAACGACCATGAACGGGATCTGCCAGAACTCAGGCTTTTTCGTGTGTATGTCCTGCAACCAGATCAACTGCGGTGCGATGTACTGTCTGGACTCAGGGGCAGCCAACCCCAGGCATGCCTCTATCCCCCACCACGCCAAGCTGTGTCATGGTCTACTAGGTCTATATTTGGTTCCCAAAAAGAATATGGTCCTTCTGTATACCTACGGAGTATGTTTCAACGTAACCACTCCCTACCTCACCATACATGGAATGTCCTACCCGGTCGGAAAGTAACATTTTTATATAGATATAATATTAATTTTTTAACTTTAGTTCCGGATTACCCCAGCTTCTCAACGAAAAGAGATACTTGGCACTTTATCAACGCCTGCTTGAACATACCATTATCAACGAGGTTAACTACGACCCCAACTAATACCAGTGTAGTTCTGTACATGCACAGTACTACTGTGCATGTAAATTGAGAGCGTACATGGGTTTTAAAAACTAAACCTAAAATTCAAAGTTTTATCATAAGCTTGATTTATATAATATGCCTATAAATGTTTTTGTAAGTTTTATAGTCTAGTTTATGTTCAATATTTTTATAATATTATAATCATTGAATCTTTTATATACCTTCAAACCTATCCTTTAAATTAAATAAAAGTTAAATACCTCGCACATTTTTAATTTAAAAATTATAAATTTAAAGAATTTTCTATCAAAACTGAATAAAAGTTTAAAAATAAATATACAAGCTTTAGGTTTTTTAATAATAATATAACTATATAACAAAATCTTAAAAATAAATAAAAATTGAACTAGAGCCAATAAAATGCCAGTGATATAATTCTAATAATATTATCTTATGCATTAAATATCAGTTACAATATAGAATTCAATATTTTCAAAACTTTTATTAACATTTCTAATTCTAATAAAAACCATTAAATTTTCTTAAAATTTAAGGCACTAGTCCAATTAAAAGTAGTATTGTATGTAAATCGTATTCATAATAGTTTTTGTAGTAAGAATGTCTATATAATATAAACAAACCAGCTACTATACAAAAAAGTATATAAAAATATATTAATTGTATTTATAAAAGTTTGATATAATTCTAATTTAACATTTAAATAAAATTACTTATAATCCTTTCACCTTTATAAAAATTGGAACGGGGTAGATAAGGTTTAAATTAAGCCAACCATTTCTTAAACTTTTCCTAAAATTTCAAAAAAAAAGATTAACTATTGAAAAAATAAAAAATCTTACCATGAATACAAAAGTTAGTATAGTATGCGGACCTATTCTAAAATAATGAGCTGTGAAGCCTTTGAGTAGACCTTTAGGACCTTCAGCTTTAACAGTTTTAGTGAGACATTCGAAGATAGATTTGTAGAGTAAAGGTTTATTAGTAATTGGGTCTCTAGGTTGGTTGTAGAGTCTAGTGGTAATCACGTCAAATGGGTTCATAGCACAACATACGAAGAACCCAGATACCATACTGGAAATTAAATGTAGTTGGGTACCTTCTATATCTAGGCTTTGGGAGTATTTCTTAGTTTTCTCATAGGTAGGTAACTGAACCATACTTCCTATTGAAGTACGTAAAGCGGAGGCTGGGGTACCACGGAACCAACCTTTAATACCTTCCTTTTTGTATACGGTAGTCAGCCCGTGTATTACTCCCCTATAGTTGTATTGGGTACCTACCTTTATAATTGGGGAGTAAGCCTGTAGTCGTGTCTTAATTAAAAACAATGGAGAGCCTAACACAGCACCTAAACTTCCTGAAATAGTAGCACTTAACATGGAACTGAGATAACTATCTGGTAACTTCTGTCTTAATATATCGTATAAACCAAACCGAACCCCATTCATTACCAACTGGTAGTTATAAGCTGCTACCAGACCACGTTGAATACCAAATATTGATTCGGTTCTCAATATCTTTACAAAAGCTTGAGGTAGATTCTTGTAAGGTCGCACACTTAATGCTGATTGCTTAGTTAACTCACCTTGAAGTTGTAATCGAGTTTTTACTACCTTTATTAATATATATAATTAAACTAAAGATTAAATGAATGTTACTTCAAACGGATTAGTGAACGTTACAGCACAACAAGCTCCTAAACCTCCAGCTATAAACCCTTTCAACTTAGGTGGTAACTTCGAAAGTATTTCAGATTTCTTATTTATCGTTACAGTTTCAACCATCCTTATCTACCACTCGTTAACTCTTCTCACTTTATTTATTATAAAGTAGGCGTATGCAATATTAAAGTTTATGAATTAATTATTTATATGTCGTTTTACTTTGATACTAACTAGCTTGTTGAAAACTAGTAATCATTGATTACTAATTGTTTACTAGAATTATTGTGCTTTTAATTATCAATTTTTATAACATAATATTTTTGTAAAATTAACTAGCTTTAATCCTGTTTCATCAAAACTCATTTTTGGAAATGATTTTAATACTTTAGATATTTTAGTTTGATAAGCTCAAAAAACACAATACCTATTTAGAGTAAAAACTGAAATTATAGGTAATATTATAAAAAAATAAAATTTTAAAATAAAGTAAAATAAGATATATATAAATAATATAAAATAAATAAAACATGCATTGAGAATTGTAATTTAAGAAATTTATTTAATATTTAAATTAAAAGTATGTTAAAATATAATTTTTTAATATCAAATATATATAATATATATCTCTATTTCACAATTTAAATACTTATAAGTACATTATTTAAAGTTACAGTATTTAGAGTTGTGAACTGTACAGTAAGTAAAACTTATAATTAACTGAAAAGAAGCTTCTAGTAAAGAAAAAAATATGATCAAAAATTTTTATAAGAGAAATAAACTATTTTAAATTAATTATTAAGTAAATAATTAGTCTTATTTAACAACAAGGGATGTTTAGCATTTTTAGTACTAAAAATTATAGAAAGTTAATTTTTCTACTTTTAAAATATCTTAATATTTAGGTGAGAAGAGTAATTAAAATATATTAAGTTATAAAAGTATTTTTATATTTAAATTAGTAGCTTAAAAATAAGTTTTATAAGTATTTTTTTACTAGAAATATAATATATAAATTTTAAAATAATATTAATTATATTAATAATAATAGCAAAAATATAAAATGTAATTTTATAATAATAAAATTTCTTTAAAATTAATAGGTTTAATTATAATAATTTTTAGTTAAACTTTTTAGCTTTTATTAGGTTAAGTTTAAATTTTATTAAAAAAATTATATTAAGTTTAAAATTAACTTTAATCTTAATAAAATAATAAGAAAAGGTATATAATTATAATAACTAAATTCAAATATTTAAGTAAAAAACTTATTTAAGTAACTTAAGTAAATAATTTTTATTTATTAAACTTTAGTTTATTATTTAGTAAATATAAAAGTATAGTTGTTTAGAAAAAATAATTTTAAATAAAATAAAGTTAAAAACTAATTTATAACTGGTAGTGATAAAAATTTATACTAATAATAAATAATTATTAATTATAATAAAAAAAGATATAAAAGTATAAAATTAAAAAAAGGTATAAAAAATTCTATTAATAATATAAATAGCTATAAAATTAACTTTATATTAATAATTTTAAATATATAATTAAAAATCTTATTTTTTATTTAGTTATTTACTTTAAAAAAGTAAAAATAGATTTATTTTATAAAAAAATATATATTTTAAAATAGAATATAATAAAATATTAGCATTTAATTTTTAA
This sequence comes from Capillidium rhysosporum, assembly GCA_037055185.1. Lineage (NCBI taxonomy): Eukaryota > Fungi > Entomophthoromycota > Entomophthoromycetes > Entomophthorales > Capillidiaceae > Capillidium > Capillidium rhysosporum. The sequence continues at coordinate 16,530 of JAWQFY010000224.1, read as the reverse complement.
TTAAGAAAATATTTATTAAAGCTAAATATTTATTTATTTATATAATTTTAAGTTATTTTTATAAAGTAAAATATATTATATATACTAAAAAATAAAAATGTAAAAAGTTTACTTTAAAAGAATTTTAACTAATAATAATAATAATAATAATTACTTATTTATTTAATATTTTAAAGTATTTATAAATTATAAAAAAGAATTAAAAAGTGTAATAAATTTATAGTTTAAAAAGTAAATAAATAAATAAAAAATTTATTTTAAATATAAAAATATATTGTTTTTTTATAAAACTTTTTAGTTAAAATTTAGATAATAAATATATATTAACTAAGTTAGTTATAATTATATATATATAAAGTTAGCTAATATTGAAAATAAAATTAAACTTTAAAATAATATATTAATAATAAGATAATAAAAGTAAATATATTATCTATTTATAAATTTTAAAAATATTAATTATTATAATATTTAATTATTTAGCAATTTTATAAATTGCTAATTTTTTAATTATTCTTATTATTTTTTGTTTTTTTTTCCAAGCTTATTTAATTTTTATAAGTTTTTTCTTCTAATTTTAAATAAAAAAATTATATTAATTTATCTTAATAATATTATATAACAACTTTTATTAATTTAATTAAAAGTTAAAATAAAAATATATTTTTTATTCTAAAACTTTTACTTAAAAACTTTACAAGTTCAATATTTTAAAATAAGTCTAATATAGCTACTAATACTAATTAATAAAGAGTTTTATAATACTAATATATAACAACTTATAATAGCTAACAATTTAACTTTTTATAAAATTATTTTAAATTATATAAAATTGTTTATAAAACTATCTTTACTATATAATAGTAAGATTTTTATTTTTGTTCTTTTTTTATTTTTTTATTATGTTAAAAATTTAAAAGTTATTCAAAATTACAAATACTTTTATTTTTACTTATAAATTTTATATATTGAATTTAGTTATCTTTTTACTACTAAATAATTTGCAATTCTTATAGCTATTATTACCTATAATTTAGACTATATACTAATATATATTAATTTTTCTATTAAATTATTATTAATATTACTTACATTTTTTACTAAGCTTTTTCTATTAGTTACTACTAAAATTAATAATAAAGCTAATTTTACTCTATTACTATTTACTAACTTTTTTATATAAATACTTATATTTGCTACTACTTTTGCATTATAGTATTTTGTACTATATAATATAATAACTGTTACTAGTATTATACTAAAGACTAAATATCATAACTACTTAATAAATAGTATTACTATATAAATAAAATAAACTTTTAGTAGTTAAAGTTTATTTATTACTTAAATTATATTTTAAATAAGCTTAAAAATAAAAGTTAAATTTTATATAAAATTTATTTATTATTTAATAATATTCTAAAAAAATAAAAATTATAAATATTAAGTAGGCTTATATAACTTATAACTATTTTAAAAATTAATTTATTTTATTTTTAGAAAAAGATTTTTTAATCTAAAAGATTATTATAAAATTAAAATATACTTTTTTAGTATTTTAATTAAATTTAGTATTAATATGTATTAATTATTTTTATTATTATAATTTTAGCAATTTTTTATAACTTAAAATAAACTTTTATTTCTTATAATAATTATAATTAATAAAAATATTATTATTATCATTAATATTAAAACTTATTAATATTAAAAGTAAATATAATAGTATATATTTTTTAAAAAGTTATAATTTTATTAAGTTTTTATTAAATCTAATTAAAATATAATAAATACTATTATATTAAAAAAAATTATTAGTAATTTAGTTAAGTTTAAAAGTTATAATTTAACAATTTTATTTTATTTTATAAACTATAAAAGCTATAATAATATTTAAAAAATATTTAATAAGTAAATTAGTAAATTAATTATTAAAAATAAGATAACTTTAATAATTTATAAAAGTAATATTAAATTTTCTTTTAAAATTATTTACTTAATTATTTTAAATTAATAAATTTAACAAAATAATTAGTTTTAATTTAAATGTTAAATTATTAAATAAAAAATTATTTTATTTATTATTTATTTTAACTTATATTTTATTTATAATTTCAAAAGTTAAATAATTAAAAATAATTTAAATTAGATATTATAAGTATATTATTATATTTATTTTAATAAAAAACTAATAATATATATATATTTAAAATTAAAAATAGATATAAAATATAATATATTTAAAAAAAATTAGTATTTATAATTTTATAAAAAGTAAAAAATAAATTTATAAAAAATAATTGTCAATTTAAAATTTTTATCAAAGTTAATTTATCAACTACTAATTAGAAAAAAATATTATAAAAACTAAAAATAAAAAAGTTTAATAATTAAGTAAAATATTTATTTTAAATAAGCTAAAACTATTTTTTATAATAAATAGTTAGCATTTTTATATATTTAATATTTATTTATTTATTATTTTTAAAATATTTAGTAAAAAACTTAATAAGTTTTATTTTTATAAAGTAAAAAATAAATAACTTAAAAACAGTCTAAATTTATTTACTAAAAAAATCAACTAATAATTTTTAGCTAAATTTAATATATAAATATATTTACTAACATTTATAGGTATACTATTTTAAATTTTTTATAAAAACATATTATTTTAAAGATAATATACTTTTTTAAATTTAAAATATGTTAAACTTTTAGTAAATTCCATCAAAAGTTACATGTTTTGCAGGTAGGTAAACATAGTATATACTATATATATAAGTATTTTAAATTTTACTTCAGTAGCTGTATTTATTTTAAAAATTTGCAGATTAATTATAACCAATAAACTGATTATAAAACTAAGTAATTCTACCTTTATTATTATAAATATAATAATACTTTTTCAATTTTATTACTAACTTTACAAAATTATTAGATTTTAAATAAAATAGCCAAACATTTCAAATTTATTTAAATTAGAAATAACTATTGAAGTTGTTAATAGAAAAGGGATTAAACTGAATTTTTAAATTATACTACCGTTTTAAATAACATCTTTTTAGTAATTTGACTCTGCTTTATGAACAATTATCGATCAAATCAGTTATTAGTTTAGGGCCTACCCTCCATTTAGCACCTTTCCCGTTTTTTATAATGCAACATTCTTGAAAACAAAGTTTGGTAGATGTGTAAAAATTTCCGTTTTAAAATTAATCTAAAACCACCCTACATTTTACCAAAATATTAAAATAAATTTTGACTTTATAAATATAAATCCAATAATACTAAAATGTTAAAACATTAATTTTTTAAGTAGATCGTATAAATTATAGAAATAAAAGTTAGTTTATATAAACTAATAAACCTTATTTTTTGGTAGCGACTTTTTCAGCTACCTCCGTAAAAAAATCAGAAATAGCAAACTAAAATATTAAAATACAGCATGAAACTATACCATTTAACACTTCTGTTACTCCTCCAACTATTTACAGTTAACTGTAACAACAATGCCAAAGGTAAAGATAAAGAGAATAACCAAGTACAAATCGATACCGAATTAGAAAAGAAACTAACAACTGATCAAAGTTTAAGTTCAAACTTCAGCGGTACTTTGTTGGGAGTATTATTGTTCGGTCTATTCACTAAGAACCCGTGGTTAGCATTGAAGTATGGTACCACTCAAGCCACAACTTTCCACCCAACCGATTTATCTCCTATATTGCAATCGATATTCAACAACGAATGTGGTCCTAATTCAAGTTTAATCTCCGTTTTCAATTTCGACCAGAGCGTGAACCCCAGTAGGTTATGCTACGGTGGCTATATCGCTATATTGACTAAGAATCCGAATTACGTAAGGTTTATAAACAATGGACTTGTTGGTGAACTTTATTTAAATGGGTTTCAAAAATCTATTGGAAGACCGAACGGTGTACTACGAATTAAAGGTGAAACTAGGCATTTCTTCAACTCGCAAGGTTCCTGGTTCTTGAATCCGGACGCTGAGTTTAATATCACCCCTTATTAATAAATCAAAATTATAACCCATTTTTATTATAAAATTTAAATACGATACTTATTATATTTATTTTGATTTAAGTTAGTCGTTAAACCTACTGGAAGTACGGTACGATGAAGGGTACTTCAAGCTTATGAGCAGTATAAGCTAAGAACGTTGGGTAACCAAATTTGTTTTAAACGACCGCTACCAGGTTGGTGAACTAAATTTTTAATATAAGTATGTTCTTAATCAAAATTAGTATTAATTTGCGGCGAGTACCAGTTGCTTTTAATACTACTATTCGGGCAAGTAAAGTTAAAGTTAGAACTACCATCATCAATCAAGCTCGATTTATAGATCTGAACTTGACACAAGTTAATTTTAGCTTCAAACGATGGCCTAATATCTTCGATTTCATTAGCTATTTCGATAGCTTTTCTAACCTGCCCCTATAGAATCGATCATTAATCTAAGGATGGTGATAACGACTGTGCTGTTTACCGAAATCCCCGTTGTTAACTAACTATTCTTATCTGAGGTTGTTCAAGTTAACTTTCGGACCAGGTAATGCCTATTTAACTTTTAAATCTACAACCAATCGGATATTAAATTCAAACCTTAGTCTAAACTATAGGCTTGATGGTGACTGTTTACAGTGTTGAGTATTGAAGATGCTACTAAAGCTATAAACTTTATTTTTTTCTATTTAATACATTTTAAACTTATTTTTTTGGTTGGGAGCTAATTGGTTTAAATGTTATAATTATAAAAATAAACTAAATGTAAAAGGTTGGAATAAATAGGAAAGATTAAGTTGAAACGGTGGTCATTAATAACAATCCATTGTTTGTTGTCTAGTGCTTACTATATTCTTGAAAACTTCTTTTGACTGCTACTGCCAAAATAAGATGTAAGAAGGTACCATAGTATTAGAGGGATATAGCTAAAAATTGGCTTCTGAAATTTGGATAGATACAACTTGAACTTAGTAATTAAGAATAGTTTCAAGCAGTGAATGTTAGGAAGGCAGTAGGATATTAGGATATTGAAGGAAGAGGTAGGTTAGTTGATAGAATGAGCCTGAGGAAAAAAGTAGTTATACTATTTATTAAGAATTCTAGTAGAAGTATAAATATATACTTAAAGAGATAAGTAGCTTAAATTGTTGCATTATTAGATAAAAAATAGTTACCTTAATCAAATAACTATTTTAAAAAAATTCTTTATATTTTTATATCTACTATATAAATAAATCAATAATTTATAGTTTTATTAACTAGTAAGCAAAAATATAATAATATTTATACTTACAGATATTAGTAAGCACTTATTAACAACCTTTTATTATTATTTTTAATAAAAACTAATTATACTTTTACTTTTTTTTATTATAATAAATTATAAACTAGTATTAAATACTTTTAAATTTTTAAATTTTTTACTAAAAGTTATAAAATAAATAAATTTAAAAAAAAAATTATTATATAGTAAGTATTTTTAAAAGTACTATATCTTCTTAAATTTTAGATTTTTAAAATTTTAAAGAATAAAAACTTTAATAAAAATTATTAATTATAAAATAAAATAAATAATATATTAAAACTTAATATACTAGTTTAAATCTTTTTTTTTAAATTTTATAAATAATAAAAAATTATTATAATAACTTTAAAAAAAGTAAATCTATATCAAAATATTTTTTTAATACTTAATTTTATAAGTTGCAGCTATAAAATTTAAGCTTTGACTTTTTTATTAAAATTATATAATTAAGAGCTATAATATTTTATAGCTATTTTTAATTTTTTTAAAATTAGTTTTATTAGTATTCTGCCTTTTTACTATATAAAAAGGTAATTTTTAATTTAATTTTATAAATTGGTTTTTTTAAATATATAGAAAAAAGTAAATTATAATTTTAGTAAACTTTTTTTTTAGTATTTTTAAAATAAATCTAAAAATGCTTAGATATTTTTATTTAAGCTAAAATATAAATTAAGTATAATTTTTTACTATATAAAAAACTTTAAAAAAAATAATATTAGTTAAAAAGCTTAATATTAGTATTTTTAATATAGTTTTTAAATAAAATAAATAATAATAATACTATTACTACTATATAGTAAAGTTATATATTAATTTAAATTAATAGTATTTTAAATAAACTTTTAAAAAAATATTATACTATTTAAATTTATACTTATTTATATAATAATGCTATATAAGTTTAAATAATTAATATACTTATTTAATATAAAAGCTTTATTTTATACTATACTAACTATTTTTTTAAAATAGTTTTAATAATATACTATAATATTAAAGCTTTATTTTAATGTTTTTCTTAGTTTATAAACTATCTAATTTATTTATACTTAAAAACATTTTAGTTTTACTGCAAAAAAATAAAAGCATAGCTTTGCATTTTTGCTAAAATATATTTAGCAATTTATAATATTATTTATTATAAAGTTATATACTTTTTTTTATATAATAAAAAAGAAAGTAGCTTTAAATAATTAAAAATATATTTATTTAATCTAGTTAAGTAAGTTAAGCTAATATTTTAGCTTTTTTAAACTTTAAAGTATTATAATTTTCAGTTTATTTAAATTAATTACATATCTACATAAATAATATATAAGTTAAAAGCATTTATTTATTTCATTTATTTATTATATAAACTATATTTAAATAATAAAAGTTAAATACTTAATTAAAGCATAGCCTTAATTAGCTTTAGCTATAATATTAAATTAGAAGTAATAATAGTAACTAATTCTACTAGTAGCAAAATTAGTTTAGATATAATAAATTTTTATATAGTTAACTAAATTTAAGCTTAACTATCTATATATTAAATAAATAAAGTAGTTTATATAAGATAAAAATAAAAGGTAAAATAATTAACTTACAACTTTAAATAAAAATTATAATATTTAAGTAAAAAGCTTTAATATAAAATTAATTTAAAATTAACAATACTAATAAAAATTAGATTATTAGTAAGTTATTTATTAAGTAAAGTTATAATTAAAATATTAAGTAAACTTTTAACTTTGCTTTTTAATTCTTTTTATATACTTTTTATTAATATTACTAAGTATAAATAGATATACTAAGTTTTATCTCTAATTATAAATTATTATACTAAATAATACTTAGTAAAATAAAATTAATATTTACTATTTTATAAAAAAATTAAAATATATAAAAGTTTAAAAGAATAAATATTAGTAAAGCTTAATTAGATAGGCTAAATAATAAAGTTTGTAATATAATATTAGTTATATTTTTAACTATACAACTATATTATTATATAGTATAATTTTTTAATATATATATAGTAGTTATAATTATTAGCTTATTTTTATACTACTATATTTAAAAAGTAGATATATTTTATATTATTTTTTTCTATTTTATATATAATTATATATTAAAAATATTAGTTTTTTTAGTATAAAAGTATATAAATACTAAATTAAAATTTTAATAAACTATTATTATATATTTATAATAGTTTTATAGTAATATACTTTATAAAATTACAAATAATAGCTAAAAAATATATAATTTTTAATAGAATATATTAAATACTAAATCTAATAAACAAGCTTAATTAAAAAGTTAAATTTAAAATTAGGTATTTAATTAAAAAATATATAAACTATTAATTTATTTAGAGCTTAAAAACTATAAAAGTAGTGAAAATAAGTAGTTATATTTAAATTTATTCTATTTTTTAAAATATACTCTAAAAATTTATATTTAAATATTAAATATTATTTTATTAAATTTAATATTTATACTAAAAAAGTAATATATTAATTTAAATATATTTTAACTTATAACTTTTATATTTAAAATATTACTTTATAAAACTATTTTTTAATTATTTATATAAAAAAATAATTAATATTTTAGTAGCTATTTTATTTATTTAATCTAAATTTTATTAAAAATATTTAATATTTAATATAGTAAAAGCTAAATAAATATACTAAATTGCTATATATTTTAAAGTTTATATAGTAAATAATTTTTGATTTATTTAATATACTTATTCTAAAATAGCTATTAATATAATATTATATTATTTAATAACTTTATTATTATTTTTATTATTTTGCTTTTTTTTAAACTTATTTAATTTTTATTATTTTTAAAAGTTTTATATTTTAAATTATATAAATTTACTTTAATAACTATATATAATAAATTTTAATAATTTAACCAAAATTTTAAATAAAAATGTATATTTTATTTTAATATTTTTACTTAAAAACTTTAAGTTTATTACTATAAATAAGTTATATAGCTATAAGTACTAATATTAAAAAAACTTTATAGCTTAAATATATAATTAAATTATAATAATTAACAGTTTAAAATTTTAAAATAATTATTAAAATCACTACTATTTTATAATAATAAAATATTTATATTTATTTTATACTTTAGCTATATTTTATTTTACTATTTTATTAAAAATATAAAAGCTATTTAAAATTATAAATGTTTTTATTTTCTTTTTCAAATTCTATATATTATATTTAATTACTTCTTTACTATTAGATAGTTTGTAGTTTTTATATCTGTTATCTTATATAATCTTTATTATATATATAATTATATTAATTTTACTACTAAGTTGCTACTAATTTTACTTACCTATATTATTTACTAAACTTTTATATTTGTTACTATAATAGTTAATAATAATACTAAACTTATTCTATTACTGTTTACTAATTTTTTTTATAAATATATATATTTATAGCTACTTTTATATTATAGTATTTTATACTATATAATATAAAGCTACTACTAGTATTATTCTAAAGAATAAATTTTATAACAAAATTATATTAACTATTTATTATAATAAAATTTAAAAAATTATAAGTATAATTATTTTTTATTAAATATTATTAAAGAAGTTTAGTTAGTAAATACTTTAAAAGTTTTTAAAATAATATATTTTTAGTTTAAAAATTTTACTTTTAAATTATACTAATCTTTTTTAAATTTATTTTAATAATATTTTAAGGATAAAAGCTTTATTTTTATATTTTTACAAGGTTTGAAACTATTTAATTCTATTTATACTTAAAAAATTATTAATTTATAACTTTATTTTACTATATTTAGTAAAACTATTTACTTTTTTATAATATATAATATTATAAAAAAAAGTTTTAAATGATTTTTAATTTATTCAAATTAAATTAAACTTATTATATATTTAAATCAATTAAGTTAATTTTTAGTTTTTAATATTTAAAATAGTATATTAATTTTTAAATTTTAATATATTTTAATTTTACTATTTACTTATCTTTTAATTATAAATTAAAAAGTTAAAGTTAAATATTTAGTAGCTTTAATTATATTACTTACTATATAATAATATTATATAGTAGTTTGTTTTTTTAATATATATTTGACTATTATTAATTTTATATAAGTAATAATGTTTTATTTTTTTAATAACTATAATTTTAACTTTTTTTAAATTATAAATATAAATAGTTAAAAAGTTATAGTTTTAATTTACTTAGTTTATAAAAAGAGTTTTTTATTAAAAAATAAAGTAATAATAGTAATATTTATAAACTTATTATATAATTAAAATTTTAAACTTATTTTTAAATATTAGTAAGTTTAAATAAAAAAATAGGGAAAATATTAACAATTAAGTACTAATATGTAATTAGTATATTTTAAAATAAGTTAGTTAATTTAGTACTATTTATAATAAATGAAATTAAATTACTAATATAAATTAGTAAATTATAAAAAAAAAGTAAAGTTTTTAGTAATTAAAGTATTTTAGAATAAGTAAGTCTTAATATAGATAATTAACTAACTAATTATATATATTAAAAAATATCATTTAATATATTTTTAATTAAGGATTTTTTAAAAAAAAGTGAAGTTGTAGTTAAAAATATAGCTTTTATAAATATATATATTGTTATAAAATGTCATATTTCCTTTAATTATAATTAATTTGTTGTCAGTATTGTGCTTATAAGTGTTATTAAAGCTTAATTTTATAGATATAGTCATTGATGGTTATTTTGTAATAAACTGTAATTTTTTAGCAAAGGTTTTTTTAAGAGACAGATGCTTAGTTAAAATAATACTAAGTATTTGAAACTGAAGAGAGGTGTACCTAAATTTTAATTTAATGAAAGTACTTGGGTTTCAAAATTGTTCTCAAACATAAAATAATTATTATAAACGATTAATAAAAGTAAACTAAGAGATTTAATAGTTAAATACCAACTATAAATCGATTGTAAAACTTATCAGTAAGTTTTTGTAATTTAGTTAATTTGAAATAAAATTGGAATATATAATTCTTAAGTTAAATTTATCTAAATTTAAATTTAATTAGTTTAAAAGTTGGTTTAAAACAAGTAATTTTTTTTATGAAATTGAACACTGAAACTGAACAATAGAAAATTTGGTAACTGAATAAAAATGCCTAAAATTATTTATACAGTTGAATCGGCATAAACAAAATCGGTAAAGCTTCGATACATTGAATGCGCTTAAAGGTTGATATTAACTAATATTAGCATTAAAATGGTTTAAAGTATTTAACTCGTAAATATTAGTGGGATTAAAAAATGTTGTTATAGCATCTTATAGTAATTAAATTCTTTACACTAGATCAAAATGAATAGAAATGTATTTCGTAAGCTATAAAATTCATATATTTAAAACTTTGATATTAATTTTTATACTTTTATAGGAAATCAAATTTATATTATTAGAATTAGGATGGTTGTAGTAAAACATACCTTTAAATAGTTAATTTAAACGAATTTATGCTAAAATTATTTTATATCGGTATAGTATTAGTCTGATAAATTTATTTAATCCCAGATATATCTTAAATAAGTTATTGTATCGTTACACAAGTTATACAAAGAAAATTTTTGAAAGTACCGCTATCAACCATCAACATATTTAGATTTCTCATAAACGGTAGCTTTGGTGTATAATTTAAATATATATCTTTTAAACTAAATATAATATAAGCTATTAAAAGTTTATATATTGATTTAATTCGTCCTAATTTAAATCTATAAAGTAAAATAGTTCATAAATAGTATCTGATAAATGAAAATATTAGTAATTAATTGTAGCTTAAAGTCGGAAATACTTAATATGTATTATAATTTTATATGCACTGACTATACTTTTAGTTAAATTAAAAATATAACCACATGACTTGTATCCATGCTTAAAAAAATGATCGTTCTCTTGTAATTTATTAACTTTAACGCGTTATATATATATGTATATTATAGTTAAATTCTAAAGAAATTTGTTAGTAAAGCTAATGATTTTTAATATTGAAATAACTGTACTATCAACTACAACTACTAGCAGTTGATCCAGAAGATTGACAGACTTTGACGTATAATAGTGTTGTAAAGTTTAGAATTAAAAGATATTTCCTTAATATAAAAAGTAAATATTATTTGTACTTTTCAAAATTTATTAAATGTACATCTTAAATTACTATATAAATATTCAATTTATCCACAAACTATCACTTTCTAATTATGTATTTAATAGAAACACATAAAATAAGTTAAGGTACTTAAAGATTTAGCATACTTTTTAAAATAAAGTTAATATTAAAAAAAAAACGATAAAATTGCTAGCTCTTAATAATAAAATGTGTTAAAAAATAAAATAAAATATTAGAAATAAAAAAGAAACAATTTTTTTAAAATCTTAAACTTTATAGAAGCTTTTTGAGTTTTTTAAAAATGTCGATTTTCAGTTTGGAATCCATACTACCTACTAACAGGATTCCTACTTCCTATTATCCCCCTAACTATTTTTTCCTAATATAATCTGTAGAATAGATTTACTTATAATACAATTAAATCAGGTCGTCTGACCTACAACAAAAAAATTGGAAACTTCGAAATTTATTATTATTATTTAAGCAAGCTAAAATTCTTAAAATTTATAAAGTTAAACTTTTTAATAACTTTAGGAAAAAGTTAAAGTAAAAAAATGGCAAGTTCAATTAATTTTTCCCATTTAAAAATTATTAAAAAAGTAGCTAAAAAACCGAATATACATTATATCTTTAAAAGAACTCGTTCGAGCGCATCAAACCAGTATTCTAATTTTTAAAATATCCTTAGTTAATACTTCACTGTTCTTATGCTAAATACTAAGTTAGATAGTAATTGGATACAACTTATAGAAAGCGTTGCACATACTACAACATTTTCTAAAGCTCAGTTATAGTTCATATACCTATATCTACCTTTGTTAAATTTTAATTATGGAATATAATTGCTGTATCGTATCTGATTTTGTTAGCTTAAAGTAAATTTATACCTTCAATAAAAGATATTTAATTAAAATATAATATCAACCGATTTAATTTTATTAATTTAGTGATGGATATAAATTTTTCAATTTAAAAAAAAACAGTATATAAAAATTTGTTTATATTTAATTTATAGATATTGTATTTTTAAGTTTGTAACGATCTATTATTGGTATGATGGTTAAGTGGTGGTAAAGCGAAAGAGTTCATAGATAAGTTGTATATGTTTTCATCATCTTCTTCGTTACTGCTGGTTGTACTTGTGCTATTAACTTTAGTTATAAGTGGTATATCGTCGTCGTCATCGTTTTCATTAGTATTTCTTTGAAGGTTCTTATTGAAACTGTTTGTTTGAGGTAGAAGTAAAGGTAAGTCATCATCAGGGCAGTTTAAATTAGATAGATCCGGTTTGTTATTAGCTCTATCGTCGTATTTTGTAACTTCCCTATAAATAACGGTACCACTTTTAGAAGTTAATGGGTTACAATTTTTCCCACCGTTATTATCGTTTGTCAGTTGCTGTTTATACTGATGGTGTGGGTTAGTACTAAAATCGAGCAGTGGTAATCTTCTAGACTTCAAAGCTAAAGTACGTTTAACTTCCTCATCCTTAGCAGCTACTATAAACTTTAAAGTTTGGCATATAGCTTTTATTTTAGCAAGTTTGCTATTTAAAGCTTCGTTCTCTTTCAACATAACCAACCTTTCCATCTCAAGTAGATCTAAGTCGGCTTGGAATTTAACTTTTTGTTTGTAACTTACTTTGATATGACCTGTCATATCTTCTTCCGTCTCCGAAGCTTCCGGTTCCACCTGTTGATGCTCTACCATCGATTCCATTTCAAGTTGAGTGGAATCTTGTGAATCTGTTGTATGGATATCGTTCGAATCGTTGGTAAAGAATTTTAAGAACTCGACAGTTTGGGAGAAGTCTTCCAAAGGTAAAATTGGTTCGTGGTACGAACTGGTGAGGTATAAAGATTCAGATAGGTCGGTCATAAAATCAGTTTCATTAAGCGAAGATACGGTGGATGAAGGGGATGTGGACATACTATCGTGAATTTGAGTATCTAAACCGTACATAGCGGTATCCACTTCTAACTTCTGATCCAACATTTTAATAACTTCAGGATTTTGATCGGATAGTAATTCTTGGGTTGAAGTAGCCATTTTTAAAATTTAAGTGTGTATAAAGGATGAGAGATAGAAGAAATTGATATTTTATCTCTAAGTTTGAGATGGTACTTTTTAATTTTTTCGGTGGGGAAATGAATTCGAATTTTAAATTGGATTTTGGGGGTCGGCATGGATTTAAATTGCAGAATGTGAAAGCAAGCTTAGATCCGGGGATGCAGTAGTCTATTAGATCAAATACTTGTAAGTAGACTTGTAAAAATAGTCATTAACATGTGAACAATATATTTGATACGGGGCGTACAATTTAATTATAGAGGTAGTGTAAGTCATGTTTTAGCATTTTTAATTGCTCTGTGTACTAATCATGAGGTAATATTAAAAATAAAACCGTTGTTCAAGCTTACTGAGAATACCTGTTTTCATATCAATACTCTGACGTATGGATGAACAAAGTGTACAGTTTGCTTAGTTTTAATTAGTATTAGTTTGTTTAAATGCTACGAAGGTGGGAATAGTAAATTATCCGATTGCTATTAGCTATTGATAAAATTAATAAAATTAAAACTTTGGTAGGTTTAAATTAAATTTGTCAGTGGCCAGTTGTAACTGAACATTTACGTTAATACTGCATCGAGTGGTAGGCATTGATCGTAAAGGTTGGACCATCGAAATTTAAATTTCAACGCATCGGTACATTTAAGCTTGATTTATTTTGAAAAAATACCAATAGCATAGTAGAAAATTACTAAAAAAGACTTCAAGAATTTTAGACATTATAAGACGTTTTGTTAGGTTAATTTGTAAGTATATAAAACTTTATAAACTGATTAATTTCATTGGTCTAAATTTTAAAACTTTTAATGCTTCAAAGCTGAAATAGTACATAGATTACTTAAGTACTTAGTTGGTGAAAGCCTTAGTTCTCAACTTTCGTCCAGTTGAACCTAAGGCTAATGTTCTATTAGTAATCTCTAAACTTAGCTGGGAAGTATTGCTCTTTAAAGATTAGATTCAAATTTTATCAATTATAATTGTACACTGAATTATTTTCTTGAAAAAGCATTAATAATCCAAGCGTTTTATTTGTGATAATTAAGTAAATATATAAATAAAGAAGAATAAAGAGACTTAAATAAGTTTTAGAAGTTATCAGTTGGAGGATAATTTCTATAGGTTTGTAGGTATTGGTAGCTAAGATAGCCATAAGAGAGGGAAGGATAAGCTAGTAGGTATAACAACTAAAAGTAGACCTTTGAAAGCTAAAAATGTAGAAACTGAGTTCCCAGTTATATTAAGTTTTATAATGCAGATTTTTAGATAAAAATAAGTATATTTAAGAAATAGTATGCTAGAATATAGTGTAGGATTTTTATATAAAAGTAATAAATTTTTTTAAAGATTTTTAATAGTATAATTAGATAAAAATTAGAATTCTAAAGTAAATATAAATAATATATAATAGTATACTATATAAGAGTTTTTTTTTCAAAAAATATACATTTTAAAAGAACTTATGTTTTTAATAGGCTAATTTTTATTAACCTAAAAATAATATTTAACTATAAATCTATTCTAATTAAATAGTATAGCTTTATAAATAGTTAAATAATTAATATATTAAATAATATTAATTTACTTATATATATAAATATGTTATTATAATATTTATTATTATTATTTTATAATTCAATTTTAAAAAATGAGTTAGATTGTAATAACTTTTTATAAATTATTTTATAAATTATTAGTTTTTTAGGAATAATTTATATAAGCTAAAAAAAATTTTATATATTTATAAATATTAGAAATTTTTATTAATTATATTTTTTAATAATATTTAATAGAAAAATATTTTATTTATTATTTTTTATTAGAATAATGAATTATAAATTAGTACTAAATGCTATTAAAATTTAAAAAATATAATAAACATTTATAAATTTATAAAAATATAATTTTAATTAGATAATAAATAATTTAAGTAAAAATTTTATATAATATTTATTAATAAATTTTAATATAATCAGTATAAATTAATAAACTTAATATATATATTAATTAAATTTAAAATTTAAAAAAAATTAAAATAGATATAAATAATATAATTTATCAATCTATAGTTTTAAAATTACTAAGTTTAATAAACTACTTAAATTTATTATATAAATTATCAATATAACTTAACAGTTATTTCATAGTAAGTATATATATATAATTTAAGTTTTTTATTATATAAACTTTAAATTATATAGTTGTTTAGTAAATTTATATAGCTTTTACTAAATTAAAGCCTAAATTTTCTTAATAAAATTAAAATTAAGTAAATAAAATAGCTAATTAAAAATACTATTTTATTTTAAATATATAATTTTAACTATAACTTTATATTAAACATTTTATAATATTATAATTATAGATTTTAATATATATAACTTATATTTAAATATTTTTAATAATATTAATAATAATAAGCTTTTATTTTTAGATTAAGATTTTATACATGCTTTAATTTTATTTAATATATTTTAATTATTTAAAAATATTAATTCTTTTATTTATTATAAATAGGCAATTAGCTACTTTTGAAAATAGCTGATTTCTATATAAAAAGTTTAATAAAATTTTAAAATCTTAATATAATTGGGTTTTAACTAAATATATATATATTATTTATTTAGTATTACATATATATAAAATTTTAAAACTTTTAGCATGTTTTACCAAAATTTTTATAAAATAAACAGTACTTTCAAAAATACTGCACTTCTTTAAAATTTAGATATATCAAAATGTATTTAAAAATTTTAAAGAAAAAAAAACTATAATAAATAATATATTAAAATATAAAATACTGGTATAAATCTAGTTTTTAAAAAAATTAGTATTAAAAAGTTTTAATATATTTATATTGCTTAAATTAATTTTTTAATAAATATAGATTTATATATATATATCTGAATTCTTTAATGTTCAAATAATATATATATTATATATTATTTAATTTAAAAAATATTTT
>JAWQFY010000223.1:0-43011 GCA_037055185.1 Capillidium rhysosporum | reverse complement strand
ACTAAATAATAATTATTATATATATATTTATTATTTAGTTTTTTTTAAATAATTTTTTAGTTAATTTAAATTTTAATATAATATTTAAATTATTATATTAAAATTATTATATAAACTTTATTATTTTTTATCTAATTAGTTTATTTTATAAATTATAAAAAAAAATCATTTTTAAGTAAATATAATTTACTATTATAGCTATAACTTACTTTTATTTTATATATTTTATAATATTATAAAAAATTATATTATAATATTAAAATAATAATAAATAATATAGTATTTAAAAGAAAATTTATATTGTAAAATTAGTTAAAATTAATATAATATTTAGATAATAAGCATTAAAATATTTTAATTTAATATAAAATAGTAAAAATAAAAAAGCTTAAATTTTTTACAAACTATTATATAAAAATTATATTAAAGTATAAATAATAAAATTTATAAAAAAGTTTATTTTATAAAAATTAACTATTAATTTAAAATAATAAATTTAACATAATAATACTAATTAACTTTAATTAATGTTTAAAATAATATTACTTTACATTAAAATTATATTAAATTTATTTTATTAATAAAAAATATTTGAATATTTAAATTAAATAAAATATTAGCTAATTTTTATATAAAAATATTAATAAAAATTTAAACCCTTTTTATAATTAAATTTTAACTAAATAAATAACTTTTATTTATTTAATTTTTATATATAATTTTAAAATTTTAATATATTTTATTAAAAATTATTTAAAATTTAAAATATTTATAAAATAAATAGTATACTTACTATAAAGTAGCAAATATATACCTATTTAAAATTTACATGTATTAAAATATATTTAAAAATTTAAAAAAACTTAATAATAAAACTTATTTATTATAATAAGATAAAAATTATATTAAAATTTAAAATATTAGTATAAATTTAGTTTTTTTAAATATATATATATTTAATTTTATAGTTTATAGCTAAAAGCTATAAATTTTAAGCTTTAACTACTTTATTAAAATACTTTTATAACTATTTATAAGTTTCTATTTATTAGATTTACTAGTATTTTACCTTTTTTTACTAAATGGGAAAAGTATATTTAATATAATTCTATAAATTATTAGTATTTTTTCTTTTATATATATTAAAAAGTAAATTATAGTTTTAATAAACCTTTTTTTAAATATCTTCTAAACTAAATTTTGAGGCTACTTAAGTATTTTTAAGTAAGTTAATATTTAAACTATATATAATAATAAAGTATATTTTTAATGCTAGTAAAAGTTTTTATTATTAGTATTTTTAATATAATTTTTAGCTATTATAGTAGTATAAAAAGTAAATTTCTATAATATAGTAAAGTTATATATTAAAATAGCTTATTAGTTTTTTAAACAAACCTTTAAAAAATTTAAAATAAAACTAAGTAAATTTATTTATTTTTATAAAAATACTATAAAAATATTAGTATTAAAATTACTTTATCTATATACTAAAGATAGGTTTTTATATACTAAAAGTAAAGTTTTTATTATATTAAATATTTTTTATACTATTAAAATATATTTTTAATAGTAAACTTTTAAGTTATTAAATTAATATAAGTTATAATTTACTATATAATTAAATTTATAATTTTAATAAAGCTAATATATATAATTTTTATCTTAATAGCAAAGCTACTAAAATATTATACTTATTAAATATATATTTACTTATATAATATAGCTATATAAATTTAAATAATACTAGTTAAATAATTAGTATACTTATTTAATATTAAAGCTATATCTTAATACTTTGCAAACTCTAAAAATCATCTAATTTTATTTATATTTTAATTCTTTTTTACTATATAATAAAAAACTAAATTATAATTTTTATTTTATTAAGTATAGCTTAATAAAATTATATATTTTTATTAGTAAAGTAAAAAAAAAAAATAGCTTTAAATATTTCAAAGTATATTTAAATTAAAATTATCTAGTAAAATTAGATAATTTAAGCTAATATTTTAGCTATTTTAATATTTAAAGTAATATACTTAGACTTTAGCTTTAATATATTATAGTTTTATAGTTTATTTAAACTAACTATTAACTTATATACTTTATATATATAAAAAATATTTGCATTTTTATATTTAATTATATTTATATTTTAATTAACTTTAGCTATATTTATAATTATATAACTATAATATAAATAGTATAATTTCTTAATATATATTTACTTTTTATAACTAATATTTATAAATAAAGTAATTTTTATAATTGTTAGCTTATTTTTATACTACTATACTTATTTAGTAAGTTTAATTTAAATTATAATTTTTTATTTTTTTATAACTATATAGTAATAATACTAGTTATTTTTAGCATATAAATATATTAATTTATACTAATATTTTATTAAAATTTTAATATATATTTATAATATTTTTATAATAATAAACTTTAAAAAACTAAATAAATTTTAATTAGATTTATATATAAGTATTAAGTATAATATTTTATAATTTATAAAATAAAAAATTTAAACATTTTTATATTTGAAAATTTTAAATTTTAGTATATTAAAAATATTTAGTAAAGTATACTAAATATTATATACTTTTTAATATATAAAAAGCAAATAAATAAAATAAAATTTATTTATTTTTAGCTAATTTTATAAGCTTAAAGTTTTATTATTTAATTTTTAAATTTGAATTTGGCTATTTTTAAAAGTAGCTAATTATTTATTTATATTAAATTAATAATATGCTAATTTTTTTTAATAAATTTAAACTTATATTTATATAAATTTATATAATAAAGTGCTAAAATTATTTTAATTAGTTTTATTTAATTACTAATAATTAACTATAATTATTAAAAAAATATAATTGTATATATAATTTATAATATTTTTATAATTTACTAACTTTTTAAAAATGTTTAACTAATTATAATATTATAAAATCATTTTTTATAATAAATATTTAATTATTTTATACTATTTAAAATATTAAAATAGCTATAAAGAATAAATAAATAAAACATTTATTTTAAAATATTAATTTTTATAAGATATAATATAATTTAAAAGTAGTTAAAAAGTAAATAAAATAATAATAAAATTATATAAACTTTTATTTAAATAATAATATATTTAATATACTTAATTTAATAGTAATAAATAATTTTTTACTAAAATGTTTATTTTATAACTTTTTTATATAAATTTTTAAAATATTATAATATATTATAAATTAAATATTTATATATTTTTATTTTCAGCTTTTTTTATTAGCTATATATATTTATAATAATTTTTTTGCTTAAATATTATATATATATTAAATTTAAATATTTTTATTTAATTGTTTTATTTTTTAATATTTTAGCTATATTTTTATATTATATTTATTTTATAATAAGTTTATTTATATATTATATTTTTAGTTTACTTAAAAATAAAAAACTAAAATAAAAAATAAGATAAAATTTTTTATATATTTATAATTTTTTAAATTTTAATAAAAAGTTCTTATATTTTAAATTTTTTAAATATATATAATTATTTTTTCAAAAATTTAAAAAAGGCTTAAATATATAATTATTTTTAATCTTAAAATTTATAAAATAGCTAATTTTAATAAATAAAAAGTAGAAATTATTTTTACTTAGTAGAAAAATTTAAATTTAAAAAAAAGCTTATTAAATTAACTATTTTATTTAGTTAAACTTTATATTTTTTAATTAAAATTTTAAATAGCTTTTATTTTAAATTTATTAAACTTTTGTTAATTTTCAAAATTGTATAAATTATACTTTTATAATTTAAAATTTCTACTTAATTAAATTTTATAATTATTAAAACCTTTTTGTAATTTTAAATTTATTAATTTAGTCAATATTTAAAATTAAAGTTATTAACTTATTTAATATTTAAAATTATAAAAATTATACTCTTATAAATTTAAATTTATTAGATTTATAAGAAAAATATAAATTTTAATAGATATAATATAATTATAAAAATTAAATAAAAAGTAGATAGTTATAATAAAAAAGGTAATAAAATAAAATAAAGTAAAAAAAAAGTAAGAAAATAAGAAAATATAGCAGTATTAATAAGATAACTATAAACAGTAAAGCCTTATACTTATTATTTATAGTGCTATTATAATGTAAAATAACAAAAAAATAACTGATAAAAAGTATTTTAAATTATTTTTATAATATACTCTAATTTTATATTAAGTAATTTAAATTATTTTTATAATATACTCTAATTTTATATTAAGTAATTTAAAAATGTTAATTAGTTTTACACTCTTAAATATAGAAAATTTTATATTATAAATTAAGTTAAATATAATAATTAATTGAAATATATAATATTAGCTTAAAAGCTTTACTTTTAATATTAAATAGTTTGTAATTTTACTTTTAGCTAGGTTGAATAATATATTATTTTTTGTCATTAGTCTTATTTAAAATTTTAAGTATGTGCTTAATAATCCATAGCTATATAGAAAATGTTAACAATATAATAGCTAACTAGTAGTATTACAGATTCTCTAATTAGTAGAAAATTTCAAACTAAATTAGTTTAAAAACCAACAAAAAAAGAAAGGATAATTGATTTATTTCTAGATAAAATAACCAATTGCTATTACTGAAACTCTTAGACTTGCTAGTCTTTGCCCTAGAGGTGTGATTACCAAGTATAGTTAACACATATTGATCATAAATGTGAAATTTTATTAATTGAATAATGACTATTCTTTTTTATAGTTAATAGAAATTTTAAAAAATTGGATTTATATTTAATAGAATAAATAGTATTAAAATACATATTAAGCTGGATAGCTAATAGATTTTAGTTAAAAATAATTTTAATTTTTTAATCTACTAATAGTGAAGCTTTTACTACAGTATCTTCATAAGTATTCTTTATAAAAATGAAAACGTGTAAAAGTAAAATAGATATAGGTATTAAAAATATGATTGCAAACGTTTTTAGAAATTTATCCTTTCATAGCAAAAGTTAAAGAAGGGATAAAATAGAAATAGGAAACAAACCACTTTAAAGGGCAGAAGCACCAGTAATAATTTCGACTAAAAAATAATTAACAATAGAATCTGATATAAAACTTACTTAATTCGTTTGTAATAACGGTTTGACGACCACGGTTATATTGGAGAGTAAGTTTGTTGATCATTTCACCTATAATGAATTAGCTCGAAGAATAAAATAAAGGCATACCGGCATTCTTAGTAGCATTTTCCATAGAAGTTCTCTTGGCAGCCATTTCACTGGCATAACCTTCGGCAAGACCCCAGTAGACTGAGTTAGCGAAAAGGAATTCTTGGAAGTTGGCAAGAACTTCATCTTCTTCAAGTTCGTAAGCAGCGAATCCGCCTAGATATCAAAATTAGAATGGTTTATACTACTAAAAATATTACTGGAAGCTTTAAGGGCGTTCTGGGAGAAAGCTTTGAGATGGGTAGCTTCATATGCGATAACAGATTTGAATTTGTTGTAGATAATTTCAGCATTATCGAATTCGACACCATCAGCTAAAATTTCATCAGAAATAGCGGAAGCTTCAGCGAAGGTGGGAACAGATTTACCAATCTGGTTGAAAGTTTGGTGGATGTTCTCACGGTGAATTCTTGAAAGCTGAGCCTTAGCTTTGTCACCAAGAATGTAAATAGGTGCTTCAGGGTTTAAAGCAATGTAACGGCGGGTAGCCTTGGATACAGAAGAGTGGATACCACCACATAAACCACTATCACCTGAGCAGGTGACAACGATTGTTTTACCTTCTTCACTAGCTTTAGCTTCAGCATGTTCGTTGAAAGCTATGGAATATAAGTAACTTTAAAAATAAAATAAATGTACAGTAGGAAGTTTGACCGTAAATGCGGGCAGAGTTCATAGCTCTCTGAGCTTTGGTTAATTTGGTGGAGGCAATCATTTTCATGGACTTGGTGATCTTAGCAATGTTCGATACTGAACCTAAACGAATCTTGACTTTTTCAAAGTAAGCATACATTCGCTATCAATCAATTTCTTACTTTCACGAAGGGTGGCCATGTTGTTGGACTGAACATGTACATGAGCAGCTAACTGGCGTCTTGCTTGCTGGGCTAAAAACATATTGATAACTATTCTACTGGAAAGGTGACGAAAAAGTTTAGTTCTCTTCCGACACTCTATTTTCGAATTTTTAAAAACTTTTGTGTTTTAGAGCTAATTGGATATATATTGATGAAGTGCGCTAATTATTCCATTACAGCCAATTAAATAGCGAGATGTTATAAATCAGATAAGTTTATTTTTCAAATTAATGTGATATAAAAGGCCAGACAAGAGTTAAAAATAAAGTGTATAGTTGGGATACAATATAGGTTGCTCTGGAGATCTTTTAGCTAACAAATAATTTCGTAATATTAATAATATTTACTTCTGGTAGAGTGGCTGTTATATATAGGTTATATAAATAAATAATGGTTTAATAAAATAAAATAAAATATAAAAATATTTATTAATCCTTTATTTATAATCAAAATAATAATTTATCTTATATTACTAAATAATCTCTAAATACTAGGTTTCTTGTACAAATACTTTTTATTTCAGATATGCTTTTATTATTAACTAAAGCTTTTATCTTTTGTAAATTAGAATACTAAGATAAAATTATATAGCTAATTATAACTAAATAAAAATTTTAAAAAGTATACAAAACTATACTAAAGATTTTTCATTTTTGACTAATTAAATTTTATTAAAAAAATTAAAAAAATAAAAATTAATGCTGTTTGAATTTAACTAGTAGAATAATTTATTTACTACTATAAGTAAATAATATATTATATAAAAATTTCTAAGCTAGTTATAGTTTTACTAATTATATAATTGGTTACTTTTAAATATAGTTAATATTAAAAAAATTAAAAATATATATTTATTAAAAGTGGCTAAAAACTAAAAAGATTATATTGTTTTTATTTATTTTTATAAAATGTAAATTTTTTAGTAAAACTTAATAAAAATTATTTCTAATTAAAATTATAAAAAATATAAATGCTGCTAAAAAAGTAGTATATATTATTATATAAAAATTAAACCTTTAAATATATATATTAATTTATTTTAATATTAAGAAAAAAACTAAATTAAAGTTTACTTTTTTTATCTTAAATAATTATTAATAAACTTTAATAAACTTTTAAAAACTAATTAAATTATTAAATTAAATAATATAATTATATATTTTTATATTTTTAAAAATTTAAACTATTAATAACTTAACTTTTTAATAGTTTTTTATTTTATTATTATTATTATTATTTTATATATAATTATAAAAGTTGTTTAAATATACATTAATTATTTTCTATTTGAGTTAAATATATTATTCTATTAAATTAAGTTAAAAAACTTTATAATATTTATAATTTTAATAAAAATAGCTAATTAAATAAACTATATTATTATAAAGTGAATATAAATTTATATAAAACTAATTATTTATAACTTTTTATTTTTTTAATTTTTTATTTTTACTTTATAATTTTTAATGCTTAAATTTTACTATATTTTAAAATAGTATTTTAAAAAAAATGATAAAATATATTTATATTTATATTTAGTTTAAATTTATTATAATTTAAAAAATTTATAATTTATAAATAAATATATATATTAAAATTTTATTATTTAATTATACAATAGATAAAACAAAATAATTTATATTATATTTATTATATAAGTATATTAGTAAAAAATTAAGCTAATTATTAAGTTTTTATTAAATAGCTAATTTAAAGATAGATAACTTAATTAATTAGAACTTAGTTAAAGAGTAAGTACTTTAGTTTTTTATAATACTTAGGTAAAAATTAAGTATAATAATTATTTATAAGTTTAATTTTTAAAAAAAATATAAATTTTAGTATATAGTTAAATTAAAGCTAAGTATTTTAACTTAATTATACTTTAGAATTTTAAAAATATACTATAATAATAATATAAAAATAAAATATATAAAAGTTTATTTAAAGTAAAAAAAAAGTATAAAATAGTATACTTAATATTTAATTTATAAAAGTATTAATTATACTTTAAAAAATAAAATAGATAATCTTTTAAAAAAAATTACTTATTAGGTAAATTTATAGTAAATATTATTTTTAAAATATTTTAAATTACTAATAATTTATTTAAAAAATAATATTTTTTATATTAATAAAAATTTATTAATATTTATATAATATTTATAAAATAATTTTATATAAATAATAAAATAAACTATATTAGTAAAGAGTTTTAAATAAATATTTACTAAAATAATAAGTTAATATTAATAAACTTTTTAATAAAATAACTTTTAATAAATAAGATAATAATTTAACTTAATTTTATAATAAATTTAAAAAATAATATTAATAAAATAATAATAAAATAAGTATTTAAGCTTAATATACTAGCTAAAATATAGTATATTCTAATTATATTATACAAATAGCTATAAAAATTACTATATAATATAGTTATATAATTAGCTTTTAGAAAAAATATATTTAAAATATAATTTTAAATATTAAATAATTAACTTTTATATTTTTTATAAGTATATAATTTTAACTTTTATACTGTATATATAAGTTTATAATTAGTTTAAATAATTAAAAATAATATTATATATTAATATTAAAGCTTTAATATATTATTTTAAATAATAAAACTAAGTTTTAAAGCTATATTTTATAAGTATAAAAAATATTTAATATAATAAAATTTTGTATTTAGTATATATAAAATATAATTATAATATTAATATTATAATTTAAATTTAAAAAAAGTTTATTTAAAAAATTGTTATACTGTTTTAATTTATAATTATATATTTAATATATAATTACTACTTTTTTTATTATATTAATAGTTTATAACTATATAAAATTATATGTATTATATTTTACTTCATTATTAATAAATTTTCTATAAGTTATATTTTACTTTTTTTATATAATAAAAATTTTTATTATTATTTTTAAAAGTATATTAAATATATTTAGCTTTATAAGGTAAATCTTTATAAAAATAATAATAAAGAAAATATAAAAAAACTTATAAATAGCTTTAAAAACTATATTATATTAATAAGATTATTAAATTTTATAATATAAAATTTTCTATAATTTAATTTTTTATTTATATTTTTAAAATTTTTAAATATAATTAAGCTAAAATATTTAATTTTAACTTAGCTATATATTAAAACTTATATACTTATATTTAACTTAATTTTATAATTAATTAAAATATTTATCTTTATTTTAAGTTTATAATTAACTGGGTTTTTTATCTTTTAATTAAACTTATAATTAATAAAATATTTATTTTTAATTTAAAGTTATAATAAATTATGTATTTTTATCTTAGAATTAGCTACTTAATAAACTTAGTAAAATGCTAATTAACTAAATTTTTTTATTAATTATTATTAATAAATAATTATACTTTTAAAAATTTTATTTTATTTTATAATAATAAATATAATCTAGTATTAAAAACTATTAAAATATTAAACTACTTTATTAAATATTTATAATTTTATTAAATTATTAAACCTTTTAAATTTAAATTAGCTATATAATATAATTTTAAAGATTTTAAATAAAATATTTAAAAATAGTAATTTTTTATAAAATCTAAAAATTATATAAATTGTAAAATTTAAAAACTACTAATTTAGTTAAAAAAACTAAATAAAGTTTAAAATATTATAAAGCAAATTAAAAAAATAAGTTAAGCTTAGTAAAATAGAAAATTTTTACTACTTTTAATAATTTTTATTAATTAAATTAAAATTATAAAATTATATAAAATTTTATAAAAATTTAAAGTTTATTTAAATATATATAAAATAAAATAAGTTTTAAATAATTTTCTATATATACTTAGTTTATAATAACTTTATTTATAAGAATAATAAAACTTACTAATATTTAAAAAAGAATAGCAAATTAATAAAAATAATAATATTTTTAAAAAATCAATATTTTTATTATTATTTATATTTTATTTTTAATTATTTCTAAGTTTTTTATTTATAAATAAATGTTTTTATTAACCTTTTTTTAAATTAGAATTTTACTAAAAATTACTAATTTAAATTAGTATACTTACTATTAAGTTTAAAAAAATTAAAAATAAAGATAAAAAATAAAATAAAAACTTAAATTTATTAATTTTTACTTATAGTAAAAGTAGTTTAATAAAGAATTTTTTAATTATATATTAAATTAAATATAGAAAATTTATATAAGTTTTAAATTTTTATTTTTTAAACTTAGGTTTAACTATTATATATATATTAACTTTATTAAAATTAATTAAAATATAATATTAAAACTTTTAGCTAATATTTTCTAATAAATTTACTTTTAAAAAAGCTAAAAATTTTAAAAATTAAATATTTAAAAAATAATAAATTAGCTAATAAATAAATATAATATTTTAAATAAATAAATATTTATATTAAAAATACTAAAGCTGTCTAATTTTAATAACTTTGTTATTTTTAAAACTTTACTAAAGTATAAATATATTTTTAGTAAATTTAATAGAAAAATAAAAAATTAATATAGTATAAATAATTAACTTTAACTTAATAAAGCTAAAATAATAGCTAGTTAATCTTTTTTTAAACTTATTAAAAATTAAAATTAATAACAGTAATTTAAAAATAGTTTTTTAAATAAATATTAAAACTAGCAAAATAAAGATATAAAAATATAATTTAAATATTTTTAAATATTTTTATAAAGTTTTTAATATAATTTTATACTTTATATTAGATTAAAAAAGTTTTAATCTTTTTAATTACTTATAATAGTACTAATAATTTAAATATTACTATTAGTATTAAACTTAACCTTAAAAATATATTTACATTTTTAGAATTTTATAGTTTAAAAAAAAAACTTTAATAATAATTAGTAATATAATAAAAAAAACACTTTTAATTTTAAAATTATATTAGATTTAAAGTTAGTGCTAGTTGCTATTAATATATTTTTCAATTTTAAATAGCTTTTAATAACTTTTTTATAAGAAATTTACTTATTAAAATCTAATTTTAATTAATATACTAGCTATTAAATTTAAAAAAGTTAAAAAATATATAGAAAAAAAATAAAGTAAAATAATTTTTATTAATAAAAATATATATAAAAAGATTAATAAAGCTAAATATATTAAATTTAAAGTTTTTATAAATAAGATTAAAAATTAAATTTAGCTTTATTAAATTTAGAAAAGCAATTATTATTTTTAAATAAAATTTAATAATATAGATTTTTAAAATATAAAAATTATATAAAATAAAGTATTCATTATATTTATAAGTATTTTTATAACTAAATTTATATTATTATATTAAAAATATTCATATGTTATTATATAAATTTTTTTTATTTAAGTATTATTGTAACTAAATTTATATTATTATACTAAAAATATTCATATATTATTATATAATTTTTTTTTATTATAACTATTATTTAGTAAAATAGTTTAAAAATTTTAAACTTAATTTAAAAGTAAAAATATTAAATATTATAAATAAAATAAAATTAAAAAAATAGATTATAGCTAGCTATACCTAAAAGTTAGTTTAAATATATATTTAATATTTATAATAGTAAAAAAGTCATTTTATTAAGTAAATTTAAATAATGAATAGCTAATTTTTTATTAAAGTTATATTTAATTTATATACTAAATTAGTATATTAGCTTTAACTATAATCATAACTATATATAAATTTAATATATTTTTAATTATATAAAGTTAATTAAAATAATAATATATAGAAAAGTAGTTAGTATATAGGTAAAAACTATTTTTAAAATATTATATAAGGTTTTAAAATATATATTTAAAAATTTCATAAAATATATATAATAGGATTTGTTAATTAATAACAAATATATAAACTAAAAGATAAAAATAAATGGAAATAATTTATATAAAGTGTAATATACATTAGAAAATATAATAATGTTTTTTAAAACAATTATTATTATTTTAAAGATTTATAGTAAAATATATATTATTAAATTTAATATTTTTATAACTTTATAATTAAATATAAATTTAATTAAAAAAATTAAAGTTAATAGTTAAGTTAATAGATCAAGTTAACTAATAAAAGCAAAATTAAAATATATTAAGTAACTTTTAAATATATTAAATAGTTTACAAGTTAAAATATTAAAATAGTTAGAAATTGGTTGTACATTATATACCAAAATTTTTTCTCATTTAAAAATAACTTTTTTAGCATTAAAAGGTATTTAAAAGTTAAGCTAAAGTTTAAATATTGTGCATTATTTTTAAAAAAAAGTAAAAATTTTAATATTAAACCAATATATTTAATCTTAAAAGTAATTAACCTATAATTGTTTTCAAGTTATGCAATTTTTAGTTAAAGTATTCCATTCTCGTCTTAAAAAAACTTGCTTAGTATTCCAATTAGTTTACAGTTTTTTGCATACTTAAGTATCTTTAAATGTACTAAAGAATAATCTTATAATTAATGAAAATTTTACTTACTATTTAAGTATTACTGCTATAGGTGCTTTAATTAGAGCGGAGTTATAAGTAATAATTGCAACAGAAAACTTTTAGTGGTCCGAATTTTTTAATATTTGCGTTTGTTGCTTGGAATTTCATCGAAAAACTTCAATTAAAATAATTAATTTTAAAATTAGTCCTGTGATTTAATTCAGTACACAATTTAATAACTAATTCAATTTAGTAGGGTTTTAAAAATTAATAAATTAATATTTATAAGAATAAACGTCAAATTAACTTTCTCCATCCAATTTGATAAACTATTTCTATTTTATATCACGCGTAGTATCGGATAAGTATACAGTTTAAGTTTAATGTTGTAGTTTACAAATAATTTTTCATTTGAAGATTGTCAATTTCTAAACAAAATTAAGGCATCGTTATCTCAGAATTTTTTAGAATTTATATAAAAAAAGTTCAGATGAAATTTAATTTAATTTAAATTATTTTTTAGGCTATAATTCAAGATTAAACATATAATCGAATTTAGTTTTTATCCTTTTTGAAATTATTACATAATCGATTTGAGATTAAATTTCTAGCAATTGTTATTAAATTCTAAAAAAAGAGCTATTTAAGCGAGCTACCAATAGCCTAAAATCCTAAATAGTACATGTTTTCAAATACGTACATTGTTTTAAATTGTATTTTTAGTGTTCATATTGTTTAAACTCTTCTGTTTATTGCAACATTTTTCATGTATAAAAATCAACTTGTTTGTTCACCAATTCGAAGTCTGTATAAAACTTCCAAGCTGCATTTGAATAAAAAAGTATAGGATAGTTCAACTCTCAAAATATTCCACCATTTAAATACTGTACTAGCTTGAACTAAAACTAATTTTAGTCATAGGACAATCGGATTGAGGGTGGAGAAAAGTTATATTATCCATTCTACTGAAGGTAGCCATTTGTAACTTGAGAGTTTTAATGGCTGTAAAGTACTGGCCTGATTTGACTTTCCACCTAAGTTTAACTTTCCTTGAAAGATTTGATGAAAATTTAAACTTATTAGATAATTCGGACTATTAGAGCTTATACCTTTATTACACGTCGCTAAAACTCAATGTTTAACTCGAAAATAGGTGTGAAAGGGACTGTGAGCTATGATGTTAAAGAGATACAAGTTTACCAAAAGGAATCGTAAACCGAACTTAATTAATTTATTTACCACACAATTAAAAGGAAATTAACCGCTACAAAGTACCGATAGAAAACGTAAAACAGTAAAACCAACCTTCAACAGTTTAGCGATGATATAATTATACCACCAGATAGTTTAAAATAAATACCAGAAAATGTATACATCCTTATATATTATATATAGCAACGTACTCACTCAGATAAGATGTATTTGATTTTTATCAAAAGTTTAAACAATATTACTAAAATACATATAAATCGTGTGTATCGAACTTATCTAATTAACTAATTTATAAAACCCTACCAGTTCTAATTAAAAAGATAAAATACGATTAACAAACTCATTTATTTATAGAAGAGGTAGTATAGTGTGCGATACAACGTTAAATTAACGTTAACGTTTGGTTTAGATCGATGTAGATATGTGTTGTGTGTTGATATATGTTAAAAACATACAGGTTAAAAGAGAGAAGCAAGAAATCAAACGATAAAATTACAGAAAAAGAACAAGTATCGTTCTAAAAAAACAGTATCTATTTCGGAAGAGTATCGGCAGGTAGTAGTGGAACTGGCGAAGGTGGTTTGTCAGGATCAACAGCCACTGTAGTACCGGTATCTGTAGATTTTTCAGGCTTCGGTGCATCTGGTGTAGATTTCTGTAGTGCTTTGGCATTAGTTTCTAATGTAGTTAGTATAGGTTCCTCCGATTTGCTATATTCGAATCTGGTATCGTCTTCAACTTTCACTGGAGGGAATGGTTCCTCTTCAGTAATAGCTCCCTCAGTGAGTTTAACTTCTTCAACTTTAGCGTCGTCGACTACTTCATCACGTATTACATAGTTAGACTTAGATTCGCTGATAGCTTCTTTAGACTCGGGTATATCATCCAATTTAACTACATCTTTATTGTTAACGTTGGTAGCATCAGGGACAATTTCGTTATTCGATTGATGTTCATTAGATTCAGTCAAATTAGGCTCAGTAGCTTTTGGAGTATCTTCGGTTTCCTTAAGTTTACGTAATTTCTGTACTTTTGGTGTAGAGCCGCGCAACCACCCCAAAAAGTTCTTCTCCCCGTCGATTGGTGGCGACCTTTTAGACTTTTTAGCGAATGAGTGAAACTGTTCGATAACTTTGCCAAATCGTTTAAGTTTCTTAGCTCTCAAAATTTTCAAATCCACTTGTTTGTGTCTCCTTAAAAATACATCTTCGGCGTGCTGACCTTTCTCCTTGAATATTAATTTATAGGACCGAGGGCATAAAATGAATTTGTGATCCTCTTCGATCACTGTTTGATATTTATTCTTCTTGATTTTCGATAGTTCAAGTGCCCTAAATAGAATCTATTACTTTTGATTTCTAATAAATAAGTATTACCTTTTGAGGAAGGGACCTTTAACTTTGTCAACACCGGGTGTAGGTCCAGAAGCCGAGTAGTTGTTGATGTAGGCAATCCATTTCTTCTCTATGTCGAGTAAACTATCTATAGTTAATTCACCCGGCTTAAACATCTGGAAATTAATGGTGGCCTGCAGTCTACTGTACTCTACAAAGTAGATGTTATCATCTTGTAATATGTTGACCAACTTGTTGTGGTAGACATAGAGCTCACGGACAGAGATGCTTCCTCTACGATTCTGATCTAAGTCATAGAAATACTGAGTAAGCTCGTTAGCGTACTTATTTTGATCCAGGAGTAAATTGTTCGCCTGTAGATAGATTAGAAAAAAATTCACGACAATGAATAAAACTCACTTGTTTACAAAAGTTATTAAGCAACCGGTCGATAGTAAATATATTAAATACATAGTTACCAAACATGTAACGTACGCTATCCTCGTACACCGGCTGGTCGATTTCACCTTCCAGCACCTTTTCGGTCAGGTTAAGGAACTCAGCATAACATCCGATGCTAAGTAAATCAGTTTCGGCCAGGGCTGCCGAGGTGACAAGTCAGATAAAAAACAATTACCAAATTTACCTTCAAACTTAGGCTGGAGATCGAGCTTACGTGAGGGTATGGCTCTTTCGGACATATCTTTAAACTTCTTGTCCGCTTTGAAGGAATTTTCCTTGATTTCTTGTAACCGGCAATGGATTATCTAGAAAATAGTCAGAATTGCTAAAATATATTAAATTACTTGATATAGCCGGATCAACGCGTAGAGGTGCGAGTTACACAGCATGACAATAGCGTCCTCGCCCTCTTTGAAGTAAGAGGGGTAGGAGCTGGTATCAATGTTGACTCTGGGTCCGGTATCCGATTGGTGCTTGAACTCCATCTTACCCAGGTCCAACGTCTCAACAGCGACCTTCCGTTTCGGTATGGTGCGCGGGATTTCTTCAAACGATTTGGATTGAGAAGCGTGTAGGTCCCTAGAGAAATCAGTGGCTGCCGAAGTTCGACTCATGTCGTCGACCGTGTGCTGTTCTTGCTCCTGATCCGGGTCCATGTCGGGATCCTCTTTAGCATTCTCGGTATTTTCGTGCTTCCGTTGACTCTTAGACCTGGTCTGTCGTTTGGGTACCGACGAGACGTCGACCTCCGATCCGCCCGACGAATCATTCTCCTCAAAGTCATTAGCATTGATCGAGTCACCTACGGTCTGGGGATCAATATCCTCCATAAACGGTAGCCCAAGGAAGTTTTGCATAAGCGGTTTCACAAAAGCAGCCACCCGTTTCTTCTCACTCAAGGATAATCCGGTATGGTTCTCCAAAAGGCAGATGATAAGCCGTGCGGCATCTTTGTGGAGAGAGGGATCAGCCATAGTCAAGCTAACCTGAGGGTTACCAACTTTATTCCACTCAGGTTTAGAGGCCTCTTCATCATTTCCATCTATAACTGAGTCATATTTGATGGTTTCAATTTCCTCGATTAAGTTTCTTGGGGCTATGCTCCTACGGTCGTTGTATTTGAAACTGGAGGTCTGGTAGTCTAAAGAACGATAGTAGTTCTTGATATCGATCTCTCTCCAGAACTTACTCCACTCTTTCTAAACTAAAGTTAGAATAGATTTAACTAAAAAAGTACTTTGATGATGCGCCATTCCTGATCCTTCTGTTTAAGCCTTCGGAGTACAACGGGTACAGCATAAGCTGGATTGTCGTGGAGTAGCTCCAACACTTCAGAAGATTCGTCGCCGTACACGTTTCGTATAGCGCGCTTGTAGATGGTGAGCGAGGACCCACCGAGTCCCGGAGGAAGCTTGAAAGCTGCTGCAGCTTCAGGTGTCATCTTGCGCAAAACCCTTAGAATTGGTTCGAGAAGTGCGATAGTATGTGCATTCGTTTCCATATTGTAGTCCAATTCAAATCTATCCTCTTCACTTTTGTGGAGCGCTTCTTCGAACGAGTTTTTCTTGTGTGCTACAAACACCGTTTCTTCACTAGCCCAAGTAGGATGTGAAGCGTACTCGTTGTTAAGTACTTCGTTACAAAGATCGTCCCTACCAGAACATTTCACTTCAGTTTCCTAGTAAAGGTTAAACTAAAATCCAAACAAAATTATTACTATTTTAGGAAGCTGTCTATACGACGGACCACAAGCCTTGAATTTGGTTAAATCTAGCTTAGGTTTGGGTATAGCTAAGTTCGGAAGCGCTTCAACTTTAATCTGATAGCCAACAAACGTCTTAAACCACTCAGTTAAGGGCTCACTGGTGCCTATAAAGTTGCTGGTAGCTTCGATCAAAGTTTCACATTCGATTATTCCTTGACTGTACAGGTTGATAGTTTTAAGGAATTCGTAGTAACTGGGTAGGTGACCGATATGATTCCTGATCAACTCGAACTTTTCGATTTGAGCGGGACTTACAATCAGTTTGGTCTGTTGCCGTAACTGCTCGTTTAGCATCTCTCTACCTTCTTCAGGAGTTTGTCCAGTGGTATCTTTAGATTTTAACTTTTGGGTCTTATTCTTTTTAACCTACAACTGCTCAGCTAGGAATTTAAATATAAGTTTACCTTGCTTACAGGTGCACCTTTGTCACCTAAGAGCAGACTCTTCTTCTTTTTAGAAGGGACAATAGTAGGAGAGATGGAATGGTTGGACGCAAGGATTGGCATAGCTTCCGAATTAGCTGCTTCCAGCACCGGTACGTTATTAGCGGTGTCGATGAAAGGAGGAATGATAGTTTGGACATGTGGTGGGAAAGTGTTAACTGAATTATGACTAGAACCGTTAAGATAAGATGCCCCACCAACCGGGATACCTGATACAGGCCTGATTGGTTGATGGATGCTTTGAGCTTTTGGTGGAGATATTTGCGGCAGGGGTAGCGGAGGGAACAAGTTTCTACTCTGCTCCAAGCTATTTTCAACTAAGCGCATGTAAGTCGCCCTCGAAGACTCAGGTAGGAAGTGACAGAACTCTCCTACCAGCTCCGATTCTTCACCGAAAAGACTACGTATCATGACAAAAATCTGATGAAAAGTTAAAAAAAATACAAATAATGGTTACATCTTGAATTGGCTTCTGTTCCTTTTGATAAAGTTGAAGAATATCCAAAAAGTTCTTGTACTTATCTGGGTCCTCACAATAGATATTCTACAAAATTAGCAAACATAAGTCAATATAGGTACCTTAATCCGATTGACGTAGTTAATAGCTTGGTTGAATTCAACTGGCTGTTTCTGGATTAGTGGTCTAGGCACTGGTGGAAGGGGAGGCTGACCGCTTTCATTTAAATAGTTATTGCTGGGGTGCTGATTATAGGAATTTGAATTGTTATTCACCGTGTTGTAGGGGTAAGCCATATTGTTTGAATATCGGGGATTCGGGTCTGGAATAGCATCAAACCTAGAGCTAAAAAACTCTCTTTCGTTCCCCCGATTTATGTCGATATTTTCTGGGAATGTCATGTGGATACCATACCTATCAGCTAGGTTGCTACTTTTTTCAAATTTGTATCCGTTCGGAAGGAAGATGTTAAAACCTACGACTAGGCTGGGGTAGTTTCGCAAAAGATCGGATATCTTGTACATAACTTCGATTGTATTAATGCTAAACAAAAGAATTAGTATTACGCATAAAGTATATGGTTACTATTGGGCTTTATAGTCGCTCATGAGACTTGAAAATCTATCGTAAACATCTGGTAAATTATAAAGCTCATTTTTTACTCTATCTAGATAGTTTAGAGCATCTCCAACATTTATGTTCCTAATAGTGCTATTTCCATCATCTAGTTCCGAATTAGGACCGTACAAAGGGGGTGTTGAATTCATAGGTTGCTCATGTGGATTAGTATGGGGTTGAATACTAGAAGGCAATATAGGCTGGTGAATTGCTAGTCTAAGACGTCGATGAGGCGCTTGAGGTGGTGGTCTATGTACTTGAGGTATCGGAGCAGTCTGTTGGGTTTGTATAAGTTCATGAATAGGTGGGAGATAACCGAAATCTTGATTTTGACCTGAAGGAGGTGCCGGATTCGCGCTTTGGTTATAATTAAGTGGGCCGTAATTGCTATGGTGTTGACGAGGGTGGTCGGTAGTATCGTTTGTGCTATAATTATACGGATGTCTACAACCTTAATATAATTTTTTTAAAAGAATCTTACTGTGCGCTATGATCTGGGGGACGTGAACTCCTTGCCCATCCATTTCTTTGACTGTTCGACATCGTTCTACGTGTTAATAGTTAAAATCTGGTTATAAAGTCGTTTTAATATGCGTATATTTAAACTCAGTAAATTTAAATGTGAAATAATACTTTATAAAATCGATAGAAATTGTAAATTTGTTAAAACTTAAATTTTTAAATTTATTTCATGACTTCAGAGTAGCATTCAAGCCCTTACAAGACCGATTTAATTTGAGGTATTTGATCCAATTCAACCAATCAAAAATTAGATTTCTTTTAGATAATTAAAATTGTAAAAAATAAAACTTAGATTAAGGTGAAACTTGGATTGGTTAGTTTTATTAAATTTTCTTGGAGCAAACGGGATCAGCTTTTAGAACTGCCTAAATTAAAAGTTGAATGCTGAGGTATTTTTGGAGAACAGTTCAACTAAATCCAAAGCGAACAAAACCGCTTCGTAAAGGTAAGTTTGCAAGGGTGCCGGTATAACGCGTAAATGTTAGTTAAATAATCAAATTTAAAGCAACCTGCAACCCTGTATATCAGATACGAATACCTTTTTTTTCGTTTGCATACTGTTTTCAAACGAGATATTGGCTAAATTTTCCAGCTGTGTCTCATATACCAACATAGACAGTAGGATACACCCTACAGCTTTATTTTACTAGCAGATCTACTTATGCGTGTTTCTATCTAGAGACGTAATTGTTTGTAAGAGAAAAGGTAAAATTTTGATCGAACTTAGAAACTCCAATTTTTATTGTCAACACCAGGAAGAAATTAAAATACAAATAAACCTAACTGATCGCAAACTAACTACTTTTCTACATCGCCTTTTTTATAAAATAAAAACTGTGATTCAAAATCAAGTGATTTCATTTACTCTCAGTTGAGCTAATCAAAATTTGGAACCGTTTGCTTTAATTTGTTACATTCATACAATGATTTTGAATTAAAAGATTATAAAAAACAATTCAACTTCCTATTTTTAACTAAAGCCTAACTGATATGGTTTTAGAAGTCTAAAATGATAATTATAGTAAATTTAGTTCAATTAAACTAAGTTAACTTTTTAATTTTAGAAATAAAGAAATTCAAGTTTCTATTTTTTATTCAAAACTGGTTTAGTAAAATTTTTAAGGTTTAAAATATGAAAGTATGCATAAATCTATATTAATTAATTTTAAAATTTCCTTTTATTTTTACTTAACATTCTTTTATTATATTTTTAACCAATTTTATTAATATAAGCAGAAAATTTACTTATTTTTGCTATTTTATAATTTAAAGACTAAACTTAAGCTTTTTTAATAAAATTTAAATAATATTCATAAAATTAAATGAACAAATAAAAATTAACAAAATTAATACTATTATTTTAAGACAATAATTTGAGTATAGTATTAAAATTTAGCATTAATTAAATTTAAATTTAGTTAAAGTTATTTAAAATAAACTAAAAAAATACTAAATATTTTAGTTTGTTTTTAAATAATATATACATATATATTTAATTTTAACATAAAACATATTAAATTTTTATACAAATATTGTATATATTTTATATACATAATTAAAGTTTATTTTTATTATATTTTGTTTTTATACTATTTAAAATACTTAGATAATAAAAATTCTAAATATATATACTTTTTAATATATTAAAATTTTAAAGTATTTTTAATAATTAATATATAAAAGTAATAAAAATTTTAATTAAAATTAGTTTAAACTAAATTTTAAATAAAAATTAAAGTAGCTTCAAATAAATTTACTAAAAAATATATAATCTACTACTAAATTTAATTATTTTTAATATAGTATATTATATTAAATTTAAAAAATAAGTTTTTTTAAATTTTTTATAATATTTTAAATTATTTATGTTTATTTTTATAAAATATAAAATTACTACTATATTTAATTAATTTAAAAAATTTAATTATATTATAAACTTTTTATTTATATAAAGTAAAATATATAGTTATTATTTTTAAATTAAATTATTAAAACTTAAATATTTAATTATTATACTTATATACTTAATTTTATTAATAAATTTATTAAGTATATTATTAAGCTTTATGCTTATTTTTAATAATATAACATTATTATTTATAATATATATTTAAACTTATAGCTATAAAAATATAATTATTTAATTAAATAATAATTTAATTTATAAGTATAATATATATTATATTTTAGATTTTTAAATAGTATTAATTTATTATAACTAATATTAACAAAAAAAAGTTAAAAGTTGGTAAATTTTCTAAATTTAAGCTTTTTCTAATTAGCTTTTTAAAAACTAGTAAGCTAAAATAAATAAAAATACTTTTATTTTAAGCTATAATAATAGTTATACTTTAAAATTATAATTATAATACTTATTATATTTATATTTAATAGTATAAATTTATATTATAGTTATAACTTAATTTATATTTTACTTTTATTAATTTATTAAAATACTAGTTATTTTATTTAATAAATATATAACTTAATTTATATTTATTTATATAAATTTATTAGTATAGCTTTAATTATACTTTAATTATATACTATATTTTTAAAATTTATTAAATTAAATTAAAAAATATATAATTTTAGTTATAGCTTTATAATATAATTATAATTTTAAATATATTATTATTATTATTTTTAGTAGTTATATTTAATATAAATTACTTTTTTACTTATTAAAAAAAATAATTAAAAGCTTAATAGATAAATATTAGTTTTATAAGCTTATTTAACTCATATTATTATTATATATACTTAAGTAATTTTTAATAGTATTTTTATTTAATTATTAAAAAGTTTTTAAAAATCTAATAAAAGCTTAAATTAATATTTTAAATAATATATATTAAATATAATTAAAACTATATTTTTTAGTAATATATATATATTATATTAAAACTAATAGTAACAATATTTAATTAAGTTTATTTAAATTTTTTACTTAAAGTAGTAGTATAAAAGTTAAATATTATAGTTTTAGTGCTTAAGCAAAATTATATAATTATTATTAATTAATTTAATAACTAAATTATTTATATAAATTAAGTTTTAATTATTAAAAAAGCTAGTAAATTTTAAAATAGTTAACTTTAAATTTAATTTAATCTATTTTAATAAAATAATTTTAAAATATTAAGGTTTGTTTGCTTAGTAAATTATTTTTATATATTCAAATATAAAATAATTTTTAATTAGTGCATTTACTATATAATTATATTTATACTAATTTTTTAGTAATATATATTTTATTAAAATTTATAATTTAAATAATTTTTAATAAATTTATTATAAATTAATACTTTACAAAAAGGAGTAAGTATATTATACATTAAAAATAGAATAAAAAATTTTTTTTTACTAGTTAGAAAATTTTATTTTAAATTTTTAAAATTGAAACTAATTTTTTTTAAAATAACTTGCTTTTTATTATATACTAAAACTATATTTTTATACTACTATAATTTTTCATTTTTTTATAACTGATAATTATATAGTTACTTGTAAACTATAATAATATATTTATTTATTTGGGCTATAATTTTCAACTTATAATTAGATATAATGGCTAGTTTTATGATGTATATAAAAGATTTTTATACTTTATAAATATTTATCTTCAGTACCTAGAGGGTTAAAATTAACTCGATATCTATTCAATTTAATCTTACGTCAGCTAACTCAGTAATAATCGAACTGCAAAGGAAATTAAAAACTTTATAGTTTCAAAAAAATGGTAACCAAACATTGATACATGCGAAAATTGTACTAACCACATCTTCAGGGTAATAATCAATCCGGTCTGCCAAATTTTAACCCAGATGAGAAGAAGGGTAACGATAAAGTAACTAAATAGTTAGGTTAAATTGATTAATCCTTATTATAGGATAAGAAAAAGAAATGGGAACCACCTATCCCCACAAGAGTAGGTAAAAAGAAGCGTAAGGGAGTAGAAACGACCAATAAATTACCTACCGGTAAAATTTATCTTATTCACCTATTTTCTAATTATAATTTAAGTATTTCCAATTACCCGTTGTAGATTAAAGTTACTGAAACAAGAACGTATAAAGGATTATTTGTTGATGGAGCAAGAGTTCATTCAGAACCAAGAATCTTTACGTCCTCATCATGACAAGGATGAAAAACAAGAGGTGAATATTTATATTTAATATCAGCTTTCTAAAATTTGTAATATAGGAGGATCGTAATAGAGTAGATACTTTACGTGGTACACCTATGGGAGTAGGTACTTTGGAAGAGATTATCGATGACGACCATGCTATTGTATCAACCTCAACTGGACCTGAATACTATGTGAGTATTATGTC
Organism: Capillidium rhysosporum; assembly: GCA_037055185.1. NCBI lineage: Eukaryota > Fungi > Entomophthoromycota > Entomophthoromycetes > Entomophthorales > Capillidiaceae > Capillidium > Capillidium rhysosporum. The sequence goes on along the minus strand of JAWQFY010000223.1, from coordinate 19,287 downwards.
ATTTGTAGATAAAGATGCTTTAGAACCAGGCTGTTCCATTCTAGTTCACCACAAGGTAGCTTTTACATCTGTTTCATGTTCTTATTTCTTATAGAGTATGGCGGTAGTAGGAGTGTTAGCTGACGATGAGAATCCTATGGTCAGCGTGATGAAGTTAGAAAAAGCTCCTACTGAATCATATGCTGATATTGGTGGTTTGGAGCAACAGATCCAAGAAATTAAAGAATCAGTCGAGTTACCTTTAACCCATCCCGAACTATATGAAGAGATGGGTGTCAAGCCACCTAAAGGAGTAATTTTGTATGGTGTACCGGGCACTGGAAAGACTTTGTTGGCTAAAGCTGTAGCTAACCAAACTTCAGCAACCTTCCTAAGGGTTGTTGGCTCCGAACTGATCCAGAAATATTTGGGTGATGGTCCTAAGCTAGTTCGTGAGTTGTTCAGAGTTGCTGAAGAGCACGCCCCCTCCATCGTATTTATCGATGAAATTGATGCTATCGGTACCAAACGGTAAAGCATAAAGCAATAATTTCAATTAATAATTTATATTTAGTTACGACTCCAATTCCGGTGGTGAAAGGGAAATCCAACGTACCATGTTGGAATTACTCAACCAATTGGACGGGTTCGATGCTCGCGGTGACGTCAAAGTTATCATGGCAACTAACCGTATTGAAACTTTGGATCCGGCCTTAATCCGTCCCGGTCGTATCGACCGTAAGATCGAGTTTCCCTTACCGGATGTCAAGACTAAGCGTAGGATCTTCAACATCCACACCTCCCGTATGACCTTGGCTGAAGATGTAGACCTCGAGGAGTTCGTCTTATCTAAAGACGACCTTTCCGGTGCCGATATCAAGGCCGTATGTACCGAAGCTGGACTCATGGCTCTAAGAGAACGTAGAATGAAAGTTACCTCTGAAGATTTCAAAAAGGCTAAAGAAAAGGTCCTATATAGAAAGAACGAGGGTACTCCGGAAGGATTATATCTTTAGATTTTTTTTTCTATTAAATTTCCAATACATAACCTATCCTATTTAAAAAATTTGTGTGCTAAATCTAAGATAGCTAGCTTTAATTAAAACAAAATCTTATAATTTAAAGGTAATTGTGTTAAAATAGTACAGTATATTTATTTCTAAAAGTGTTTAATTGGACTTATACTTTTCCAAGTATTCCTCCATCTTAACTACAGTCTCTTCATATCCACCCTTCTCCTTCAAATATTCAATGATCTGGCTCATAGTTACAATTGCAACTACAGGTAAATTTTGTTCAACAGCTAACTCCTTAATAGCCGACAATTCACCTTTACCACGTTCCATCCTATCAACAGCAACCACTACCGCTTTGGGCTTAGCCCCACAATCTTTAATAAGCTGTAAGGATTCACGGATAGCTGTGCCGGCCGTAATAACGTCATCTATTATCAAAATATCTCCTTTCAGCTCGGAACCTACAATGTTACCACCTTCACCGTGATCTTTCTTCTCCTTACGGTTAAAAGAATAAGGCTTATCTACACTAAAGTCGCGATACAACGAAATTGAAGTGGAACAGGCTAAAGGGATACCCTTATAAGCAGGCCCAAATAGTACGTCGTAGGAAAAGTTGTTGGCTTGGATAGTTGAAGCATAAAATTTACCTAATTGACTGATTGTCGCACCTGAAGAAAATAATCCAGCGTTGAAGAAATAAGGTGAAATTCTGCCAGATTTCAGCTCGAACGAACCGAATTTTAATACTCCTAAGGAGATAGCGAATTCGATAAACTCGCGTTGGTAGTCTTGGATTGCCATATCGATTTTTTTGTTTTGTTGTGTAAAACAAAAAAATTTATAAAAAATTTGTAATTTTTGGTGATGTGGTAGCAATTTCAAAATTTTATTGAACCAAAAATTAATAGGGAATTATTGGCTGAATCAAAAAATAAACTGCGAAGTAAAGCTCTGATCAAAAATATATGATCATTGAAGTTTTGGTATTATATAAACTTCCACGCCAGGTAACGCCCTAGACTAAAGTGAGTTAGTAAGTTTGAGTTTTGAGAACAAAGTTCTATTAATATATTTTATCCTTTTTCCTTGGTCGTTGTACTAAGCTAACAAGTTAAAGTGAACCCTTTCTACTTCCTGATTAAGAAATTTTGTTGAAAAATACAATTTAATAAAATCAGATAAAATAGAAAACCAATAAAAAACAGTAAAAAGAAATCGCCAATAGAAATTAAAATTGAGCTTTAAAAGCTTATTTTAAAAAATTTAATCCGAGTTTTGAAACCTGGTGTAAACTCAAGAGCTTTAAATCTTAATAACTGATCATTTGTCTAAAGTTTAGCTGGAGTAAATACTAATTGACAAAAGCTAGGAACTAGGGTCTATTCCAGCTAGATGTCCGAACTGATAGTTATTATTTTTATCTTAAGTTTAAAGCTTATTTAAAATTCACTCATTGGATTTATTTAATTTTAAAAACTATCAAACTAGTAAAATGATAATAAACATATAGATAAATTTCAAAAACTGTCTTTAATGCCTACAGGCCGAAAAATTCTTGTATTTAATATACTTTCCATTATCCTACTAGTATTTTAAAAATATATATTATGTTTAAAAGAGCTTATGCTATGAAAGCTGAATTAAATGGCTTTAAAATAATTGTTATAGCTCTATAATAACACTTATAGTAAATCAGTTTATGCTAGAGTAGAAAATTTAGTATATGAGTTGAGATTGTAATTGTTTATATATTTTTTGTAGAAAGAGATAAGTTAATCCAATACTTTTAATATATCTTGTTAATTTTCCAATTATAGGAAATTAGTCTTATAGTAGTAACAGTTATATATATAAATTAAATTAAAACTCTTTTGCTTATAATAATAATAATAGAGTATACTAAACTAAAAATGTATACATATTTTTTATAGTATAGTGTTTAAAATTTATATAATTTATATTGTTATAATATAATATTAATAGTAAAGTTAAATAATAACTTATATTTATTTTAAGTAGTAATGTTTTTATATAATAAATTTAAAGAAAATATATTAAATTATAAACTAAAATTATATAATCTAAAGTTATATTAGACTTTTTAATAAAATTTTAAATTATTAAATATTGTAAAATTACAATTATAAATACTAGTTTGAAATAAAAAGCCAAAAGCTAAAAAGCTTAAATTAATTTTAATATAATTAGTAGATAAAAAAAGCTAATAGTAATAAAACATATTTAGATTTTAATATTTTAATTTAAAAACTTAAATATTATATTAAAATTTAAAATTTATTAATTTATTAATTTTAAATAAATTAAAATTATTTAAATTTTTGTACTAAACTTTTACCATTTATAATTAATATATTTATATTATAATAATATAATAAATTAACATAAAATATAGCATAATATAAGTAAAACTATAAATAATAATAATAAATATTGCTAAAATAAGAAAGGATTTAATAGTATTTATATAAGTATTAATATATTAAAGTAATTTATTACAACTAATAGCAATAATTTTTAATTATTTATAATTACTACTAAAGTAAAAAAATTATAAAAAGTAAAATAAAATTAAAATAAAACTTTATAATATTAGATTATAAATAAATTTAGCCTATGATTAAACTTATTTATTTATAAAATAAAAGTTAAGCTTATTAAATTTTTTAAATTTTTTAGCAAATTAAATATAATAATTTATTATAAATATTTTTATAATAGATAAGCTTAATTATTATATTAAATATTTTAGCAAAGTTATATATATAATTATAAAATTAAAATAATAATAAATTATTTTTTTTAAAGTATAAAAATAATAGTAATAAATAAATTAAATTAATAAAAAAGTATTAAAAAAATAATTAAATTAAAATATAATATAATAGTTAGTTAAATTAAATATCAGTTTATAAAAGTAGTTAATTATAAAAAAAATTAGTAAAATAAGTAAAAATTTTAGTTATTTAAGTTTTAAAGCTTTGTAAATTAATAAATACATTATAATATTTAATATTTAAAACTAATTTTAAATTTTAATATAGCTAAATAAAAGATATAAAATAAAAGTTATTAAAATATACTTAATTATATTATTAAAAAGTATATTAATTATTGATTAACTAAGTTTTAAGTATTAAGTTATACTAGTATTTTATTTTATTTTATTTTTAAAATTTAATAATAATAATTTTTTATACAATAATTTTTAAAAATATTACTATTAAAAACTAATTTATTATTTTTAAATACTTTTTATATACTAAGTTTTATTTAGATCTTAAATTTTGTTATAATTAAATATAATAAAATAAGTTTAAAAATAGAATATTTTGCTATAATTTTAAAAATATATATAATTTTAGTTAATTTTTTAATATATTTTAATTATTATAGTGTTATAAACTATTTATAAGAAATATAAACTATTTATAAGAAATATGTCTTTTTAGAAAATGAAAGTTATAGCAGCTAAGTATTAAAAGGTTGCTATAAATAAATTATAAATATTATAAAAACTTATATTAAAGTAATTTAAGTTAGAATAACTTTAACAAATAATTTATAGATATTTTTATTTTCAAATATATATATATTAAAACAATTATTTAAATTAGTTTTTTATTATTACTAATATAATATAACTAATTTATATATGTTTTAAAATTTATAAAATTACTATAAATCTAAAGCTAGTATCTAAAATAACTTTATTGAAAGTAAATTAATTCAAAAAGCCTAACAATACATTTAATAACTAGACTACATCCCCAAAACAATAATTGTATTACTATTATTTTAAAATTTATTACCAATAATATACTTCCTATTATAAGATATAAAAAATACCTTAAAAATATAATTATATTCTATATTTTTTTATAAAGATTATTAGCCAAAATGCAGTTAAAAATAAAAATAAGAGTTAATACTAAATACTAAACACTTGATATGATAAATATACATGTACAGTTAGCACAAGTCAATTAGAAATTTTAAATTTATTAAAAAAATCTTCCTCCTCTCCAAAGAAAGTAATTCTAGGGATGGAAGGATATGATTTAACAGTAGCTGCTTGATATTATCCGTAGGATAGTTAATTTTATGGTAACATATATTGCCAAGGAAGACTTCATTCCCATCTTTAAGAGTAAATACTAAGTTATACATTTAAGTGAAAAATCTCAGCTAGATATTTTTACACCTAATTAGCTTATTGAGAAAGTTTATAAAGTCAGTAAACTCAGCCAGTTTTTGCAAATTGAAAAGTTGAAGTTTCGAACTATGCTCGAAGTTAAAATCTTTAGTTTATTACCCACCGTTTCTTATAGTAAATTGAATCAATTTAATTAAATTATTGAATATAAGCCCTAACAGGACACTATCGTAAAGGTAAACCTTTAGGCAACTAAAATACCAAAATTATTGAGATTGATGGGAGGTTTAATTGGGAAGGAAGTATCTTAATATATCAGAGTTTTCAGGCACCAGTAGGATTCCAATATTTTACAATCATACTAGCAAGTAATTTGAAATGAGGTCAGTTGTTAAAAATAATTAGCAGTTTCAGTATATTATTCTCGTACAACTCATATACACGTCAATGTAGTGTAACTACGTTAATGGTTACTGGAATCTCCTTTATGTTATTAACTATATATTATGTATTTAACAACAGGGCAACTAAGTCCGGAATGTTCATATTTACATTATAGAGTATACTATAACCTTACTTTATTGTGAATAATATTTAGAAAGGCAAAAGAACGATTCACTATACTTTTCAGGCCCAGTACGAATAAAAAAACCTCCCTCTAAAAGCATACATTTTACTTTCTATTAAGTTAATTTTACTATAAGATGTTGTTTCGATTGTCTACCTAGATTGTATATAGTGTATCCTTTCAGCCTGGTAAATCCTTTACATCAGGTCTAGTTAAGCTAAGAAAACTATGTTTCATATTTAAGATTTTATGAAACTCTTCCAAATTACCAAAATAATATATGTTAAATGCAGATATAATTGTACTTTTCGAGTACCTTTGGATTGCGTTCTCCATTTTTGCATTTACAATTCCTCTTTAATAATTAATTTGAAAGCTTCCTAACGAAAATATTTTTCTTTAAATTTAGATTAAATTAATTTTTTAGGATGGCATCTTCAACTATTTATACTTGTAGCTAGGGTGTTAGATCTGAGTTGCCTATTATCATTCTCTTTACCAATTTTTTTAGATACTTTCTGGTAAAAGCTAGAAATTCTTAAATTTTAAAAAATTATTATAGCTTGATTTAAATCAGAACTTTACGTCACATTCTTTCCTTTACAAAAAGTTTAGTCAAATACTCGAAAAACTTTAACTTTTTCAAATTTTATAAGCATCAAAGCTATGGCAGACAAACCAGCTATAGACTTCAATTTCCCGTACGATGAACCTTATCCAAGTCAATTAGATTTAATGAAAAGTATCTATGAATGTATAGATGAAGGTAAAATTGGAATATTTGAATCACCTACCGGTACAGTAAGTTAATTATTCATTTATGTTTAAAGTAATTTTGGATATCTAGGGAAAAAGTTTAAGTTTATTATGCTCAAGTTTAACTTGGTTAAAAAAAGATAAAGAAAATTTATTTAAAGAAAATGAAATTTCAGTTGTAGATAACGGTAATAAACTTTCTTTTTTAATATTTAATTTTAATTTTGTAATTTTAGGTAAACAACCCTTATGGCTACAAAAACAAACCGCCAAGTTGAAACAAAATAAATTGAAGGATGCGTATATAGAAAAATTGGAAACTTTAGAGAAGTTAAAGTTATTGGAAAGTCAAGCTTTAAAGAAAATGTCGTTAGAAACTAGTTCATCCCATCAATCTAATAAACGTCCCAAATTAACATTAAATTTAGTTCCCGAAGATGAAGAAAGTGAGTTTCTATTAGAAGAAGTAGATTTGGATTCGGAATCTAATGATATGAATACCAATTTAAAAAAATTATTAGAAAAGGTAGATAACCACTTGTACGGTCACCTAAGTAAAAATCTTGAAAATGATTTAGAAGAACCAGAATTTACAAAGATCTATTACTGTTCCCGTACTCATTCGCAGCTAAGCCAGTTGGTAAGTGAATTTACCAAAACTAAATTTCCCAAAGGGTTCGACCTACTAACCTACAAAGGACTCCAGAAGACCAAGTTCTCAACAGTAACTTTAGGTTCACGCACTAACTTATGTATAAACGACCGATTAAACACCAAAATGACTAGTAACTCAAGGTTAAACGACAGCTGTTTAGAATTACAGAAACCGGGTATAGACAGTAAGAAACGCTGTGTTTACTACTTACCCAGTCAACGTCCCTTACTTTCGAGGTACGCCGAGTTTGTGTTACATAAACCTCAAGATATTGAAGATTTAGTAAAGTTAGGGTATAAAACTAACTGTTGTCCTTACTATGGTACACGTAAAGCTATACCTAGAGCTCAACTGGTATGCTTACCTTACAACTTGATACTAAATTCGCAGGCGCGTAAGGCTTTAAATATAGATTTAAATGGGCAGATTATCATTTTTGATGAGGCGCATAATCTTATAAACAGTGTGGAATCTACCCTTACGGTAGAGATCTACTTACACCAGCTGGAAGTTATGAAGGAGGGTCTTGATAACTACATTAAGAGGTTTAATACTCGATTGAGTGGATTGAACCAGATGATGTGTAAACAGATCAAACTGGTGGTCAACCAACTTGTCAACTACTTCAATACTAACCAGAAGGTCGGTTCGGAGAATTATAAAGTTGAAGAGAGTACAACACTTGACCCCAACAACTTCTTGCACCAGCTTAAACTAGATAATCTCGATCTTCACAAACTTATAGAGTACTTGACGGTATCTAAACTTCATCATAAATTGAACGGATACATTCAATGTGCTAGTGGTAAAGATAATGAAGCTAGGAAAGAGGTTGCTATTTTTACATTACAGCAGCTTCTACTAACGTTAAGTTTTAATGATGGAACTGGGAAGTTTATTATCGACAGGAAAGAGAAAAGAGTCAAATATTTATTATTGAATACCGCTGATACTTTTCAAAATACGATTCAACTGGCTAAATCGGTGGTGCTTTTAGGTGGTACCTTAGCTCCCCAACATATGGTGGAAAGTTTGATGCCGGGCTTAAAAGATAGAATCGTGGCCAAAAGCTTTCCACATATAATACCTCCCCAGAACTTGTTGACTTTAACACTTGGTAAAGATGGGAAGGGAACCGAGTTTAAGTTTAACTTTAAAACTAAGGATGATGTGAATATGCTCGATAAGCTTATATTTACAATTTTGGACGTGGTAACGGATGTTCCTGATGGCGTTATCGTATTCTTCGCTTCATTCAGCTCCCTGGATACCTTTGTGAATAGAATTGTTAAGTTAAATTTGATGGCCAAGCTTAAATCTATCAAGCCTACTTTCTTGGAGAAGTCGTATAGCAGTTTGGATAAACTTCTACTTGCCTACCAAACTTCCATCGACAACAGCAAAGGTGGCTTGTTACTTAGCGTCATGGGCGGTAAACTTTCAGAAGGGATCGATTTTAAAGATCGATACGGCAGGTTGGTAGTTATTGTGGGATTCCCATTCCCTAACATTCGCTCTTTGGAACTACAACTTAAGTTAGAAGACACGGAACGGAAATTTTCCAAGCACAAGAAGGAAGAATTGTACCTCAATTTGACTTTTCAACCCCTCAACCAAGCTATTGGTAGAGTTATCAGGCATAAACTAGATTATGCCGCTGTATTGTTAATCGATTCTAGGTGGAACACCGATCCGAGGCATCTACAAAGATTGCCAAGTTGGATTCTACCAAGTGTAACGACCATGGAACATACCCAACAAGTTAAAGGCAAACTAAACGAGTTTTTTGCTGGTAAAGTATGATAAATTTACGATGCTGTATTAGTAATCGATCGGTTAGATTAATAAGGTCATGGTGGAAGATACTATTTTTATAAATAGATTTGTATACTGAATCGGTCTAAGTTTTTAAATAATAGTTAATATTCTTTGTAAAAAGAAAAAACCACCTTTACAGAGATCTGAGAAACCTAATAAGAATTGATTGGTTGGACTTTGAACGACGTTTTGAAAGTATTTTTTATTAATGTAGAGGTGGTGTTTGCAATGTAGCTTTAATTTTGTAATATTTTCAATGAAAAGGTTGTTTTAAGTATCTCAGTTTAATTTTTTCCAAGTTGTAGAAACTCTGGATAAAAATACATAAAGTTATTTTTTATTCCAGTTTTTTAAACCATTGTTTGTTTGTAGTTGTATCAATAGTTTAGTTAGTTTAGATTTTAATTCAACTTTTTTGATAGAAAAATTTATTAGTATTCAATTAAATGAGTAAATAACAGTTAAAAATATATTGAAATCTATTATTTAGAGTATTAATACTAGTTACTTTGATAATTAATAAAGTAACTGTAATTTGAAATTTGAACTTTTAGACCTAGTTAAAAAATTAGCCAAGTTTAATTAAGTCACTATAGTATATATTCAAATTAATCATCACTATATTTATAAATATAGAAAATATAAAAATAAAGCTTTAAAAATCTTAAAAGATAATTATCTATTTATTTTCTTAATAATTTTCAGATCCTTTTTATTATTTAATAGATGTATTTAAATTTTAAATTAAACTATTCTTATTTAATTAGCTATATAATTAATAAAAAATTAATAAACTTACTATTTATTTTTAAAAATATTTTTAAGTAGACAAAAATATTAAAATAATACTATAATAGCTAAGTTAAACTAGTAGTTTATATATTTTAATAATAATCTATTCTAAATATAACAAAAATATTATTATTAAAATATATAAAAATTTATTAAACAAAAGCTTATAACTATATAATTATAAATATTAAGCATACTATAATTTTAATAGTAAATAAATAAATATTAAAAATTATTCTTTAATTTTAATATTTTTAAAAAATTAACTAATATATATATATATAATAATAATATTTTTATTATAGTATTAAAAATATTTAAAAATTATAAAATATTAAAATAAATTTATTAAACTTTAATTTAAGCTTAGATTAAATATTTTTACTATTTAATTAAATTTTATTTTATTTTAAAGTAAATATTAAATACTACTAATTATAAAATTACTATATAAAAATATAATTTTACTATATAATATAATATTTAATTAGTATATATTTTTACTATTATAATTTTATTATATAGTTATTTTAAAAGTGGTAACTTAATTAATTAAAGCTTAAGTAAAAGATAAGCACTTTAAGTACTTTTATAAAGCTTAGATAATAGGTAAGTATTATAGTTATTGGTAGTTTTATCTTAATAATAAGTATATAGATTTTACTATTTAGTTTATTTAAAGCTAAGTATTTTAGCTTAATTATACTTTAAGTTTTTAGAAATATTAAAATAATAATATAGAAATAAAATATATAAAAGTTTATTTAAAGTAAAAAAAAGGTTTTTTTAATAGTATACTTAACTATTTACTTATAAAAAAGTTAAGTAAACTGTGCAAAATAAAAATAAAAATTATTTTTAAAGTAAGTTAAATAGTTAATAAATTACTTAAGAGAATAATATCTATTATATCAATAATGTAGCAATAGTACTATTAGAGAGTTTTAATTAAAAATTTATTTTAATAATAAGTTAATATTATTAAATACTTTAGTAGTTTAACTCATAATAAAAAAATATTATTTTAACTTAATTTTATATTAATTATAAAAAAGATAATATTAATACATACTTAAAGTATAAAGTATTCAAGCCTAATATACTAGTTAAAATATTATATTTTAGCTTAAGTTATAATATATTCAGATTATATCATATTTACTTTAATAAAAATAAAAATAAAAATAAATAAAGTAATAATATTATTAATAATACTATAAGTTAAACAAGCTAATAAGAAAAAAAATAAAAAATAAAAAAATTATAATAGCCATAATTAATAATAATAATAATAATAATATAATTAAATTATATTAAATAAAAGTTTAAATTTTTAAGTTTTTTTAAAGCTATATAAACTTAATACTTTAATTTAAAATTATAACTTTTAAAATTATAATTTTAATAAAAGTTAAAAAAATTAGCTAATTATAACTATTAATATATAAATTATAATAAAACTATAATAAAATAAATAATATTATTAATATTTATTATTATTATTTTAACTATATAAAATTTTCTTTTAACTTTTTTTAATAGGTAGCTAATTTAGTTTTCATTTTACTTTAATATAATATTTTATATTTAAACTAGCTACTTTTTTTAGCAAATTCTTATACTAATATATTTACTTATAATTTTTATTATAATAAAATATTATATACTTTTTTAACTTTAGGTTTTAAAAATAGTTATATTATTTTTAAATGTAAACTACTATTTAAGTTTACAAAAATTTTATTTTTGACATTTTATTAAATTAAATGTAAATAAAATACAAATACACATTTATACAAATGCATAATTATATTTTATTTTCTTATAAAAAAAAATTACTTTGAAAATTTTTTACCACTTTTAAAAATTATTTAAATTTACTAAATTAAAATTCTAAATTATAATTTTATAAATTATTTTCAATATAAAAGTGAATTACATATTACTAAATAAACACTAAATTAGAAATATTAAAAATTATTATTAAAAATAAAATCAAATGTAAGATATATAGAATTTTGTAAATTTGAACTTAAATTTAGTGGACTCTATGCTTAAAAATAAATAAGCTATATATAATTTTTATTAACTAGTTTTTGACTAAATAACTGCTACTGCATTATAAATAAGATATAAGAATTAAAAGAATATGTACTATTATAGCTTCCCTTCAGAATATTATGATAGTTTTTGATCATTAAAAATTACTATACCACCTGATATCAAATAACTTATTCGTTTTTTAAAATTAATTTTAAACATATTTTTGCCTTAAACATTTACAACTTGTAAAAGTTGAAGATCATTAAGATAAATGTTTAAAATGTTTAAAAAAGTAGAAAGAATATGATAAAGGTTGATTATACAATACATTTTCAGACTCGCCTTTTAAAACTTAATATCATCATTAGGGTACATTTAGTTAAAAATGGTTAAATATAAAACTGATAAAAGAATCAAAAAAGTAAAGATAGCTTGTAATCTCAAAATGCGATAAAATGCATTTTCCAAAACAGTTTTTGGTTTTAGTATTCTAAAGATTGGGGTTGGTAACAGCATCATTTTTGAATGATTTTTCAGATGAGAAAGCCTGACTTTTGTTGCTAAAAGAAACATAGATTAAAAATCATATATAAAAGTAAAGTAAAATAAACTTACATAGCTTCGGTCAATTCGATCTGCTTCCTAGATTCTTCTAGCATAGCCGCTTCGTTCTCATAACCTAACTGGTTGCAATCTTTAGCAAATCTAGTACCTAATTGTTTAGCGTGTTTAGTAGCTAAGTAAGTTTCCATCTCCTCCTGGACTCTTAACTTGACTAATTTTTTGGTAACTATTTCATAAGCTTCTTCTTCACTGTACCCTTCTTGAAGTAGGTATAGCTGGTACTTTAGCAGACTATAGAAATGTTTAAAAAAGTAGGTAAATAAATACTTACGCTTCGATATCAACTTTTACACTTAAATCTTCATTTAAGTACTTTGACCAAGTATCTAATTCAATAGTATCGTCTTCGACTAAAAGTTTGGGGCGAACCTTTTCGAAAGGATGATGTTTGAAAAATTGCTGTCGCAACTTATCTTCAGGATAAGTAATGGGTTGAGGGATTGGGAATTTAAACTTTAATTTCTTTACACTGGCCTTCCCTACTAACTTTTCCTGGTTACTGTATTTTACTTTAAATTTTGTCAAAGGTTGCTTTTCAAAAGGTAAAGGTGCTTCAGTTTGGAAGTTGGATGGTGTTCTACTAAAGTTTTGTAAATTCGGATACTTTAAAGCGGATTTTACCCAAATAGGCTCAGGTATTAATTTACCTTTTATCATAGATTGGGTTGATTTTATTACCCTACTAGCATCCTTCCTAAAACTCATAACTAAGAATACTCGACAAAACTTTAAAAGTTGTGATGTTAGTTTCAAGTTTGAAACTTTTTAAAAACTGACTAAAAATTTTTAGCGAATCATATTTTTTAGAATTCTTAGAAGTCGATATTTAAGTGCCTGAAAACTCGAACAAAAGTAAGATATAAACTAGCAAACAGCATCTTATTTGTTAACTTGCAAAAACCAGAGAAACCTTCATCAACTAGTTTTTAAATTAATAGAGGGATGTCAACGAGTAAAGCAGCACCAACTAATAGTCAGCTTCTAACTAAGAGCGTAGAGGGTATAGGACGATTATTAAGCTTAGGCTTTTTGCTTAAATTGTCAAGTTTTATCTTAAATCAAGTAGTTTTAAGTAAATTAGATCTAACGACAGTAGGCAAGAGTAATGTTGATTGGGAGCTTTATATTAACATGTCACTATTCGTTTCAAGAGAAAGTTACAGGATAAGTCTTATAAGATATCCGGAATTACTAACCAAGCCTTCTATTACTCGATTGCTCTTTTTGCCTGTTTTAAAAGGGATTTCAATTTTACTTTTGACATTGAGTATATTTATTTCATTTGGTTATGATGTGCATTTAAGTAATTACATTTACTATCTTTCGGTTTTAGTTGAGCTAGTTGGTGAGCCTTATTATATAATCAATCAATTCAATTTAGATTATAAATTAAAAGTTCAGGCTGAGGTTTGGGCCAATTTAATCAAAGCTTTAGTAACTTACATTCTAATTAATTTCTCAACAAAAGTTGGATTTTCATTAAATAACTTAACTGCACTTGCTTTGGCACAATTAGCTTACAGTTTAACACTGACAACTTTTTACTTTATTGGTTATAAAGATAGCCTTACATGGTCGTCACTTTTAAGAAATGAAACAAAGTAAATTTGATTTTAAGTATTTGATACTAAACTTGGAATAGTGGATCATATTTAGACTATAATGCTTTAAAACTTTGTATTACTTTGACTTTTCAATCAACGATAAAGCTCCTGTTGACTGAAGGTGACAAATTATTACTTTTCTTCCTAGCAAATGATTCACAAAAAGGTCAATTTGGGTTGGTATCAAACTATGGTAAGCAAACTACACTTTTTGAATATGATATCTTATTTATATTTGAATTAGGTTCTCTTATAGCTCGTTTACTTTTTCAACCTATTGAAGATAGCAGTCGTAATTTATTTAGTCATCTCAATGACTTTAAAGCAACCAAACTTGCTGTTTCTTTCCTCTTCCGATTACAATTATTTATAGGCTTTGTGACTTGTATATATCTTAGCAATTTTACCCAAACTTTAGCCGCTTTACTTAATAGACATGGCGATCTAATTTTATTACCCTATTTTGGACTCTATTTACCGTTTATTGCTATGAATGGTATTACTGAAGCTTTTTTACAAGCTAAAGCAAACTCGAATGAACTCACTAGCTACACCAAAACCTTAACTTGGCTTGGCCCGATATACTTAGGCTTTGCTTATCTAACAAAGGATATATTCGACTCAGTACCTAAAGCCATCATTTTAGCTAATATCTTAAACATGTCAGTCAGAATAGTTTTCACTCTCCAGTTTTTTAAGAAATACCTTACCTCCAAAAAAATTCAGTTTAATTGGAAACAATTTATATTGGATATAAGAGTTATTTCGATATTGCTTTTAACCTGGGTAATCGGAATGTTCACTCTACCTCTATCCTCAAGAGCTTTCGATCATCTTTTACATGTTTTTGTCGGTATAGTTACTGGTATTATTTCTTTGATAGCTATGTAATATTTTTATTTATATTTTACTAATTCTAATAGGTATTGGTGTGAAAAGGATAAAATTAAGGACTTACAGTCCTCGCTTAAAGAAAGTGATGCAAAAAATGAAAAGAAGGACTAAAATAAAATGACTTTATCTAATGATTAGTAATTTTCAAGTTAATCAATAGAATTTATAAATATAATCTTAAAGCAATAAACTCTTATATAATTCCATTATCTACAATACCTTCAAAGCTAAAAATGATATGTCGTTTATACTATTTTTCAAAAGAAGGTATTTTGCATAAAATTTAAATGTAAATTAATAACTATGAATTGATAATAAATGTATAGTTATTGAAATCAAAATTGACTCCAAAAAATAATGAGAGGGTCTGTGAAAGTGTATATTATAATGTATGTTGGTGTATCCGACCCCTTTGAATTCTTACCCACAGCGCACAGTAATTGCCTACCGGTAGACTGATTATGCTTTGTTAAAAAAAACCACAATGCGCAACTCAAGATTCCTTAATTTTAACGTTAAATTTTCTCCGATTACCATCCAGCAAATAAAATTTCCAAATACCTTAAAAATGGCGCTCTAACACACTGTGGATAACCAACGCGGTTGAATACTACTGATTTAAATAATGAAAGTTAACGCAATTTTAAAGAAAATGAACAAAACGCTTTAAACTTTTATAAGATGGGTTTGACGATTGGAACATTAATATATGTTGTTCTATTAGTAGTAAATGGGTTAGCAATATTGAATGAAGATCGCTTTTTAGCTAGAAGTAATATATTTTCATTTAATTATAATTTACATTTAATGATTTAAAGTAGGATGGTCAGTTAAACAAAATGCGGTAAATCAATTTGGACAACCACAAACAAACGATTCAATCAAAGTAAAATTTATTGGTCTAGTTTCAGCTATCCGAACATTATTAAGATGTATGCTCATAATTTAAAATTTTTAATCTAACTTTTATTTAGTACCATTAATAGCAGTGAATTTAATAGTTATAGTATACTCAGGAATAATAGCTTAACTTGATAATTTTAATAGCTAATTTGTGGGATCTAATAAATAAGTTTTATCTTTATTTCTTATTGAGTCAACTTCTGTATTTTATTAGTTTAAACATTATACTAGTTTGTTACAAATTTCTTTAAATGAAAAAGAAAGCATTTAAAAAGTAAATATTATGAGGATTTATTATACATATTTTAACTAATGAAAAGTTTTGCTTAATAAAATTTAATAGACATGATTTTTAAATTATAAGATTTTGGTTTTTAGCTTGAAATCTAATTAGATTTATGTTTGCTATTAAATTTTAGAAAAGATAATCTTTAATATCTATTAATTTAACCTTTAGTTATTTAATCACAAAGTAATTTTCTAATACTGTTATCTTATATAAAATTTAATATAATTTAGTAATTATGATATATTTAATTCAAACCATATATAATATGCAATTAACAATTATTCATTTACATATTTTATTAGCTATATATTTTTATAATTTGTTTATTGCTGTTAGAAATTATTTAAAAGCTTACTTCACTATCTTTAAAACTTTATAAGTAGTAGATAGTTAAAGACTATAATAAAAATCAATGCTTTTTAACTTTACATACTTTCTAAAATGAAACTTATATATTATTTATTTAGCTTTATTTTATTTATTTTACTTTTATTTTAAAATATAATTAAAAAATATTTTTCAAATATAGTTACAAAAACCTGAATATTTAGATATTTACTATAAAAATAAATAAGTGATACTATATATATTAAAAAGTAAAAATTATTATACTTGCTAAGCTTTTATAAATAAATTATAAATTATAAATTTAAATAAAATAATACTAAAAAAGTTTATTATTTATTATTTTTATAATATAAATACAATTTTGTAGCTAGAAAATTAAGTTAAATAAATAATAATAATAAAAAAGTAAATCTATTTAAAATATAATTAAATGAAAAATTAAGCTTTTAAAATTATTTTATATAATTTTTTTTTAATAATTAAAGTTAAAGTATAGTATAAATATTATAATAATAAATATATAAAAGAATTTATACTATTAAAGCTTTTAGCTAAGCCTTTTTAGCATAATAATGCTTATAAATACTAAAAAATATATAATTCATTTAATTAAAAAGTAGCTAATTAACTAAGTAATATAAATAAAGTATAGTATAAAAATGATATATAAAATAGAAATAACTAAAATATATTAAACTAAAAAAATTTTAAGTTTAATTAAAGAATTAAAATTTTATAATTATTTTTAAATATTTTAACTACTTTAATAGTATTATCAAACTTATACATATTAAAAAATCTTTAAAAAAATTGTTTAAAAATAAGATGAAAATAGTAAAAACTAGTAATAATAGTGTTAAAAAAATTAAAAGTTTATATTTAAGTTAGCAATTAGTTATTTTTAATATTTTTTAAATTTTAGTTTTTTAATAAGTTTTTTATTAAATAAAATTTTTATAATTAAATTTTAATTTAAATTAATTATATTAAAATTTTTTTAATTCTTTTTTACTTAAATTAAAATTATTATTTGCCTTTTTTAAAATTAATGTTAAATATATTATAAAATTTTAAAAATTTTAAAAATATTTTTATAAGCACTTTTAGCATTATAAAAATATTAAATATATATTATTTTAAAAATTTAAAAAAAGTATTATTATTTACTATTTACTTTTCTTTTTTTATCTAATTTTTTATTATATATCTTATTTAAGTATTTTTTTAGCTTATTAGCTACTTAAAAAACTAGTTTTTAATTTTTTTTTATAAAAATACAGCTATTAGAAAATCTAAGCTAGTAATTTTAATATTATATTATAATAATAAATTTTTTATTTTTTATTTTTTACTATAAAGAAGCATAATAATTATTTTATTTCATTTTTAAGCTTTTTTCTAAATATACACTTTTTATTTAAATATTTTTTTAAGTAATTATATTAATTATTAAAATTTACTTTTGTATTTATTATTACTAGTATTTATATAAAAATTACTTACTTTTTCTTTTTTTTAGCTTTTAATATAAATAATAAATAATGGTTAATAAAATTAATTATACTTTATATATTTTTAATATACTAGTTATTATAATAAAAAAGAGTTAATTTTGGAATAATATTTTTATTTTATTATAATTTAAGTAAAATATTTACTTTTAAAGGTAGGTAGTATAAAACTATATAAATAATAAGTAATACTAATAAATATGAATATAATAGTATTTATTATTAAAGTAGATATATTATAAAATATAAATATAAAAATATAAGATTTAATAAGTTAAAAGTGAATATAAGTAGTATATTTTTAAATTATAAAATAATTAATATAAAGTTTATTTATTATTTAATTAAATTTTAAAAATAAAAATAAAAAACTAATTAGTTTTTATAAATATTTAATTTTAAATAAATAAAAAAAGTATAATATTAAAAATAAAAATTAAAAAAATAATATTTAGCTTAAATAGTAATTTATTATTTATTTTTTTATTAGTTAAATATAACTAATATTAAAATATAAAAGCTTAAATTCTATATTCTAAAAATATTTAAGCTTTTACTACTTTTTAAATAGATTAAATAAGTATAAAGTTTAAATAATTTATTATATTTAAAATTATAAAAGTAGCTATTATAAGAATAAAATATTATTATAATATTATTATTAATAAAAATAGTTTTTTTATAGCTATTTTAACATTTTAAAATAATATTTAATTTAAAATTTATTTATTTATAACTAAATTTATTTATACTTTAAAACTATATTTTAATATTTTATAATACTAATAAAAGTTTTAATTATTATTTATAATAGTTTAAAAGATTAAAAAAATTAATCTAATATATAAAATTAAAGAGCTATAATAGCTAAAAAGTATTTTAAATAGTATTTATATATATTATTTACTATAATAATATAAATAAATATATTAATAATTATTATAATAGTTGCTAAAATTTTTATAATAAAGTTTTTATTTTTTCAAAATAATTTTTTAAGTATTTAAATTTATATAATTAAAAAATAAAACTTTTAAAGCTAAATAATAATAAAATAAACTATCTGTATAATAATATACTTTACTAATATAACTTACTACTATTATTATATTAAATATATATATATATATTATTTAATAGTATTTTATAATATTTAAAAGCTTTTTATTTTACTTTTTCTATATTTTTACAGCTTTTAATTAAATAAAACTTAAATAATTTTAATTTATAGTTTTATAATTTAAATTTGTAAAAATAAATTACAAATTTGCTAATTTTTAATTTTTTTTAATATAATTTTTTAATTTATA
>JAWQFY010000222.1:0-43043 GCA_037055185.1 Capillidium rhysosporum | reverse complement strand
TACTTTTAGCAAAAGTTAACTTTATATTATCTAATTTTATAAAAATATTTCAACTATTAAATTAAAATTATAAGTAAAAATAACTATTTAAATAAAAAGTAACTATTTAATTAAATTTAATAAAAATATACAATCAAAAATATTAATTTAATTATAATTTAAATATATAGTAAAATGATATTTTAATAAATTATAATAATAATAAAATGTATAAAAATTAAACTTTATATATAAAAGCCTTATTTTTATAAATAAATGCTTTTAAATTTTAAATTAGTATAAAACTATATATATATTATTGTTTATATTTAAATATTTACTTGATAAAAGCTAGTATATTTTTTAATACTATTTTTTTAGTATTTAGAAATATTATTTTATACTTTTTTTTAAAAGTTATATTTATTATTTATTATTATTATTATTATTTTACTTTATATAATTTTGTTAAATTTATACTAATATATAATTAATATATTTTTAATTATATTAGCTTTTATATACTTTTTTTACATTAATTTAAATAATTATCTAAATTACTAAAAGTAAACTAACTAGTAATTTTATTTTATTTTTATTAATAATATAATATTTATTAAAAAATATTATTTTCTAAAATTAAACTTTTTTTATATTAGTAAAATATTATATTTTAATAATAATATAACTTATAGTATTTAATATACTTGTTATTTAAATATATTTAATTTTAAAATACAACTTAATTTATTTAAATAATAAAGTTTTTCAAATTGTTTTTAGTTAAAAGTTTGCTAAATTTATTATATTAATGTTTTTTAAATTTTTTAATATAATTATTATTTTAATAAATTTTAATAACTATATATAATTTTATTTTAATATAAAACAAAAATTAATAGAAGCTACTTTTTTTAATTAATTTGATAAGTAGATAAAATACTTTAAAGTTGGTATATAATTCAAAGCTTTTTAATTTAATTAAATTTTATTTCTAAATATTTTAGCTATTTTTAAAAGTAATATTATAATTTTTTATATATTTAATATATAAAATATTAAGCTTTTTATATAAGTAGTATTATATTTTATTTATAAATAAAAAATAACTTTTTTTTTAAAATAATGTCTTTTTTATATTTTTAAAGGGATTTTTATAAATAAAAACTTTATAGCTTATAATTTTAAAGTTTTATTTAATTACTTGCTATTTTAAAAATAATCTATATTTTTATATAAGTTAATAATAAATGTTTTAAAGAGTTTCTAAGCATTTGGATAAAATACTGTTTTAAATAAAATTTTAATATATTTATAAAAGCAATGCTTAAAATTTGAATATTTTTGTTAAATTTTACATATATATAATATTAAAATATAATAGTTATATTAATATAATTATATAATTTAAACATAAAAAATAACTATTATATTATATATATATAACTAAATATATAACATAAGGACTAGTTATATAATTATAAATAAGAATAATATTTAATTAATACAAAATTGTAAAAGCAGCTAATTTACAATAATAATTAATAAATAATGCTTATATTACTTTTTTTCTCTTCTTTAATTCTATTCTTAATTATTAGTAAAGCCTACATATTACTTTTATACCAATGAAGACAAGTTGTATTTTAATAATGTAGCTTATATACCAAAAACAATATTCTAAATACTAAATAAGCACTTACAGAAATTCAAGTAAATTTGAATAATAATATATTGGGGTATAGTAGTACTAAATTAAAGCTTAATATTTAAATAGCTAGTAACTACACTGGTAGTGCTTTAGTAGCTGTTGATGTCAAATAAATTTTGATTGCCAGCTCTAAAAGTGATAAATTATGAAAATTAAGAGCTTAAATACAGATATTGATGTCAACTCTGAAGGTAGTAGTCTAACTAGCACTGAAATAAAATCGTTGATGGCCAGTGAAGATAAGACTTAGCTTGAATAAAAAGCACCTAAGTTTTAGTTAAAGAAAAGTCCGACAGAAATCTCTTCTTAACATCATATCAACAGCACTAGTGTTACCCATCATAACAGTGAAGTTTTTTACGTTAATGATATCAACGTCATTGCCGGAAAAAACTCATATTGATCTAAATCTCTTAAGTTAGAGGGAATGCTGTAGTTGGTATAGCCCTAATTTTGTAAATGTTAACAATTTGGATATCGCTGCGTTAAAAAATCTAGATGGTTCCGGCTTGGCTAATGTTCAAGGCAATGTTACCACTTTAGGTCGCGACGGTACTTTCAACTCGCTAAGGATCAGTGCGGTAGAACAACAGTCTAAATCCCGTCTTAATAAAAGTTTATTATGGAAATTTAATCATATTTATACCTGTAACATGCACAACTCAATTATTGTACTGTCGATAAATATTTTAAATGTATATGTACATTCTCTTTATATTTTAAAATAGAAGCTTAATAAATAAATCATTTTGAAATATATGACATATTATAAAATATAAAGTTTCAATTTACAAATGGAATATCTTTTAGTATCATAATTGTAAATTTAAAACTGCAATATAGTGATTAATTCTTTTTAAATATAGTATAAATACTGAGTATACCGATATATACACTCGAAATTTGAACTAGAACATCTGTATACCTATAAAATCTAAGATTATATCAAGCTCGTACAGCAGTCTTATTTTATATTTTAACCTACATATTACTGGAAGAGCCAGACCCTTTTTGTTAATAACATATTCGTTAACTAAACTATACAATTGGTTTAAAAATTTTCTTATCCAATTTAAACTCAATTTTTACGAAGTGTAATCGTTTTTTCTAAGGGACAACGACTATGACTGAAGGTAAATTACAACAAAAAAGTTTATAATCAAATCTGACTTTCAACGACACAAACTAAGAGAAATGAGACTAATTTTTTTTATTGTTGGGAAGTATAGAACAACTTAACGTGCTTATCGTCGGTGCTGGTGGTCGTGAGCACGCTTTAGCTTGGAAACTTTCCCAATCTCCTCTAGTTCAAAATATTTATATAGCTCCTGGTAATATTTGAATAACTTAGATTTGTATTTATATTTTTTGGGAAGGTAATGGTGGAACTCATCAACCTGAAAACAACATCCATAACATCGATATTGGAGTAACCGACTTCGAAAGTTTAACTACCTTTGCATTAGAAAAGAATGTACTTTTTTTAAAGAAATGTTTTTTATTAAATAAATTAGATCAACCTTCTAGTCCCTGGACCCGAATTACCTTTAGTTGAAGGTATTCAGGATCACTTTAAAAAAGGTATTTTTATAATACAGAATATTTTGCTAATTTAGTTTTAAAGTTGGTATCCCATGTTTTGGACCTTCTAAGAAAGCAGCTCAACTAGAAGGTTCCAAAGCTTACTCTAAAGATTTTATGGCAAAGTATAATATCCCAACTGCTCGTTACCAAGTACTTTTTAGTTAAGCTTTTTCAAAAGTTAATAGAAGTTTTTGTTAGAATTTTACAGAGTACGAACCAGCTAAAGCTTATTTAGAGAGTTTGAATTATAACGTAGTTATCAAAGTAAGCGATTGTCCATTTTTAATTTGTTAATTTCGGGTTACGTTTGTAGGCTTCTGGTTTAGCAGCTGGTAAAGGTGTTTTAATACCACAATCTAAGGAAGAAGCTTTATCGGAATTGAAGACTGTAATGGTTGACCACATTTTCGGTGAAGCCGGTAAATTCCAAATTCTATTTGCGATATTAATATTTTTGGCTTTAAAGGTAACGAAGTTGTAATCGAAGAATTTTTGGAAGGTGAAGAACTTTCATTACTAGCCTTTTCGGATGGGTATACTGTAGTACCGTTGTTGCCTTCCCAGGATCATAAACGTGCTTTTGATAACGACCAGGTAAGTTAAATTGTGTATTATTTTTAATGTTTAAATTTATAGGGACCTAATACTGGTGGTATGGGATGCTACGCTCCTACGCCTATTGGTACCGCAGCTTTGATGACTGAAATGCACGAAAAAGTCCTTAAACCTACTTTACACGGTATGCGTCAAGAAAGTAAGTCTGACAATAATAATGTTCACTTCTAATGATTTTATTATAATTTAGAGGCACCTTTTGTTGGTATGCTGTTTGTAGGGATTATGGTCACCTCGGACGGTCCTAAAGTTTTAGAATATAACGTACGCTTTGGTGATCCGGAAACTGAAGTAGTTTTACCTCTACTACAGTCCGACCTGGCTGAAATAATGATAGCCTGTGCCAACCAGCACCTCGACACGATCGAAGTCAAATTCGAGGAAGGGGCAGCTGCTACCGTCATTATCGCTTCAGGTGGGTACCCCGGTAGCTACCCTAAAGGGAAGCCTATCACAATCGGTGATATCCCAGATACTGTCACCGTGTTCCACGCCGGTACTAAGTTAGAAGAAGATAAGTTAGTCAGCGCCGGTGGTCGTGTACTCAGTGTAACCGGGAAAGGTGCTACCATCAAGGACGCTATCGATAACGCCTACAACGGAGTACGTAACATCACATTGGAGGACGGGTTCCACCGTTCAGATATCGGTCACCGTGCTCTCAACTACCAGCCTCCTAGCTTGACCTATGCCCAAGCTGGTGTCGATATCGAAGCCGGTAACGACTTGGTCCAGAATATCAAAGCCATTGTCAAATCTACTAAACGTCTAGGTTCCGACTCAGAGATTGGTGGATTTGGTGGTCTGTTTGATTTGAAAGCTACCGGATACAAAGACCCTATCCTAGTCTCAGCTACCGACGGGGTAGGTACTAAGCTGACAGTAGCTCACAAGGTAGACAAGCATGACACCATCGGTATCGATTTAGTAGCTATGAGCGTCAACGATTTGATCGTACAAGGTGCTGAACCGTTGTTCTTTTTGGACTACTTTGCCTGCGGTAAGTTGGCGGTTAACGTAGCTGCCGAAGTCGTAAAAGGTGTAGCAGAAGGGTGCATCACTTCCGGTTGTGCTTTAGTCGGTGGAGAGACCGCTGAGATGCCTGGTCTGTACGCAGCTGGGGAGTACGACGTAGGTGGTTTTGCAGTAGGTGCGGTGGAACGAGAGCACATCCTACCTCGTATCCACGAGATCCAAGCCGGTGATGTACTACTAGGATTAGCCTCATCTGGTCCCCACTCTAACGGGTTTTCATTGCTCCGTAAGGTGGCTCAGGTAGCTAACCTAAATTTCGATGACCCCTGCCCCTATCAACCTGGCTCCAGCATAGGGGAGGCTTTGCTTACACCTACCAAGATCTACGTCAAAACTCTACTTCCCTTTGTTAAGGAACAACTGATTAAAGCTATGGCCCACATAACCGGTGGTGGATTCACCGATAACATCCCACGTGTCCTACCCGATCACCTAGGGGTTCGTTTAGACGCTACCACCTGGCCTTTCCTCCCTGTATTCAAATGGGCTAAATTGGAAGGTAACATCACTGATGCGGAAATGGCACGTACCTTCAACTGCGGTATCGGTATGATCTTAGTAGTTGCTAAGGAGTACGCAGCTAACGTCCTAGCTGAACTTAAAAAATCTGGTGAAGATGCCTACCACATAGGTAACGTTGAACTTAAAGGTTCGGAACAAGTTGTAGTGGAGAATATGAACATCGCTTGGAACTAAACTTTTTGATTTGTACATGAAACTCTTTTACAATGTATAGAAGATTTTTTTAAAACTAGTAAATGGTTTTTTTTAAAATCGAGTTTAGGTTGGAGCTATATATTGCTTTAGATTTTATTTTTTTATTGCAGATTGACAATTTAATTTTTCTAAATATTTTCAAATTAAACTAGATAGTACTTGACTATTATAAAATCTTTTAGTTTAAAGAAATAAAAGTAGTATTATTTTTCTCAAAAGTTAGCTTAACTACATGTTTTAAATGCTACAAAAGTAAATTAAAATAGAGATGGAAGAATAGTTTAGGATAAATATTCAAGCAGGGAGGCTTGAGAGAGGTAGGTTGGCTGATAATTACTAGCTAAGAGGAGACACTTTTTAGTTGCTGATACAAGAAAGTTATTAAGGAAGGTAAAAGTTGTTATGCAAGCAGTGTGATTTGTTTTTAATCTTAATTGATTATAAAAAGAAAAATTGAACTTGAAAAACTAGAAATAATACTAACTAATAGCTACATTTAGTATTATTTTAGTAGTAAGAAAGAAAAATAAGTGCTAAAGTAATATCTATAAATAAATAAAATAATACTGCTAATTATTAAGCTATAAGTTGTTTATATTAAAATATAAAATATAAGCTATATATTTTTAAAAATCTTAATTTTTTTATCTTTTAAATAAATTAATTAGTAGCTTTATAACTTCTAACTATATTAATCTTATAGGTATATAAGCACTTTTAAGTAATAAACTAAGGTGTATAAATAATCTTATATTAGATATTATTATTTACACTATTTATAAAACTTATATAAAAGTAGGCTTAATAAATTATTATATATATATATTTTATAAACTAGTTAATAAATAATACTTAATCTTTTTAAGTAAGTTTAAATATTTTTAATACTAAATTTAAGCTAATAATTAACTAGTTATTATTATAAACTTAAATTATAGTATTTTTTTTTATTACTGTTATTTAAAATTTTTTATATTATTTTTAACTTTATAATTTTTTTTATAAGTTATTTTTTTCTTAATAGTAGTATTTTCTTATATAGCCTATTTTATTTATTATATTTTTTATATATTATTTTATTTTAATATTAAAAGTTTGCTTGCTTTTATTAGTTTTTTTATAATTTTAAAAGTTTTTTTACTTAATTATACTTTAATTTATATATAATTTTTATAAAAAATAGAATTTTATTTTCTATTTAATTATTTAATTTTTATTTTTAATAATTAAATTTAAATATTTTTAAAAGCTGCTATATTTAATTTTTATTTAGCTTTTATTACTAGTAATTTAATATTAATTTTAAATATAATATTTAATTTTATTACTTTATAATATACTTTTATTAAATTTTAATAATAATAAATATTTATTATTATTAAAATTTTATTTTAAGTAGAAAAAAAGCTTTAATAAAAAATAAAACTATAGTTATATAAAAAAAGTTAATATTTTTATCATTATTAAATTTTCTTTTTTTACTAGATATTTTATAATATTTATTTTAATATATATATAAATACTTATTTTTTACTTAATTATAACAACTAATTATTTTTTTTAAAGTTTTTAAATATATTTACTATTAATATATTTTTATATTTAAAATTTGAAAATATATATATATATAAAATTTAACTTTTTTTATATTAGTTTATTAATATAAACTTAAATATTTTATTATTATTTAAATACTTATTATTCTTTTTTACTTATTTATTTCTTTTTTACTAAATATATAATTTATTTTAATTAGTTTCTTAATGATATTACTTTAATTATTTTTAACTACTTTATTTTAATTATTGTATACTTTAACTTTTATATTAAATTTATGTATTTTTACTTTATAATAAAATAAAAACTTTTTTTTAATAGTAATAAAATCTAAATAAATTTTATTTAATATTTTTTTTAAAATTTTTTTAATAATAATATAAAAATACCATATTTATAAATTAAAAATTTTAATTTTTTATAATCCAATATTTTTTTGAAGCATTTTTTATTAACTTTGCTTAATAATAATATAAAAACTTTTATATAAAACTTAAAAGTATTAACTTATTTATATTTAATATTTTTTAATTTTATAAAAACTTAAAACTATTTTTGCTTAATAATTTTTAAAAACTAATATCTTATATATATTTTATACTTGCTATTATTATTAATTAAAATCTGCTCTTTGTTTTTTAGTATAAAAAATAGAATAAAAAAATATATTAAATAAATATTAATATTTTATATATTTAAAATATGTATATTTATTAAAATAATAATAATATAAATTAGATAACTTTTTTTATTTTAATAGTAATAAATTTTAAAACTAAATAAATATAAAATTAATATAAAAATATTAAGCTAAAAGCTTTTATAGCTATAAAAATTTAAGTATTAAATAAAAATAAAATAAGATAATAATTAAAGTATAAAAAAAATAAGTATAACTTAAAATTAAATATAGTATAGTAATTTTTTTATAATTAAAAAAGTTAATAATATATATATAGTAATATATTATTTATATATAAGTTAGCAGCTATTATATTTATATACTTAATCTTATTTAAAAGCTATTAAAAAAATAATAAATATTTAGAATAAAATAAATATTATATATTTAAAAACTATTTAATTAAATTATTATTTAGTATAATAAATTAATATATAATTTTGCCAAATAGAATTAGTAAACTTTATAACTTATTAATAGGCTAATTATTAAGTTTAATATTAAATTATTTTTTTATTTTAAATACTTAATACTTTTTATAATATATTAATTAATTTAAAAACATTTAAAATTAAAATTAATTAATTAATGTTTATATAATTATATTTAAAAGTTTGTTTTAATACTTTCTTTTAATATTTTTTTTTAGATTTAAACTATTTTTTTTAAATAAGTTAAGTAAAATAAGATTAAATATACCAAATATAGTTTAGCTAAAAAATTTTATAAATTTACATACTGACATTTTTTAAATTTTCTAATTTTAAATAAGCTTTTATATATTAGTATTCTAAATTTAATAAAATATAACAATTTTTATAGCTTCTTACTTAGTATTACTAGTTAAAAATGGAACTAACATTTAAACTTTTTAAAAATAAAACATATTTTTCAATAGAATATATATATATATAAAATTAATATTAATTTTTTTAACAATTAACTATAAAATAAAGTTTACCTATACTCAGTTAAGTATTAAATGTTTAATTTAAAAATTTTTAAACTGGTCCTTGCTTTAGTTAAAGCTTTGCTAAAGAACTACAACAATAATTATAAAATATTTTAGATAAACATTGTACAAATATTATCCTGAAATCTTAGGTATTGTACTTTATATTATTAAATTTTATAATGTTGATTACTTGTAAAACTTCAGATGTACATAATTATATTCATACACTACAAACTTAGAGAATATGTTGTTATAAAAATAGAAATTAGTTTATTTAATTAATAATAAATGTAGCAAAACTGCATATTTTCTGTACATTGCTTATCCTAATGTAAACAATATAATATACAAATATAATTTTTGCTAAATTTGTAATTAAAAGAAAATTAGTGTATATAATTTAAAATATTCAATTTAAAAAATAAGACAAATTTAAATACTTTGTAGTTTAATTACACCATCAATGTGCAGGTAGATGGTCAGTATTAGTTGGAATAAGCCGGGAATAAATATATAAGTTAAAAATTATTGGCGCATGGCAGCAATAGCAGCCATAACAGCTACGGCGAATACAGGGGCGGTGGAAGAAGCATCAGAAGAGACGGTACCCTTGACTGCAGAGGAGGCAGCAGAACCAGAGGCAGAAGGGTTTATAGATTTAGCTGAGGAGATAACAGCTGAAGCGGAGCTCAACAAAGCTGATTGAGAAGCTGAGGCAGCTGAAGAAGCGATGGATGAAGCTTGAGAAGCGGCAGCATTAGCAACGTCTTGGGCAGCAACAACGGCGATCAAAGATAAAGCGAAGATGAATTTCATTTTAGTAAGGGTTATTATTATTAGATTAAAGTAGGTTTTCTATCGTTCAGTTAAACTGGATTTGTAGTGTGAAATGCTTTTATGAATAAAACTTATAAGATAATAAAAAAACTGTTTTGAGCGCCCAGCTTATATACAGTTTTTTTTTAACGTTCGTAATTTAGCTCCAGATTTCCCCAAAAATTGAAACTAATTCCCCTTAACTTGACGATTTACACGGGGTGTGGTTTCCATTATCCCACCACTTAATCAAGAGCTTATGAATAAAAAAAATCAAGTAAGGTTAACCAAAATGTGCATTACCTGCCTTAAACACAAGGGACCAAACAATACAATGCTGCACTCCACATATTTAAAATTTAGCTAGATATTTTGATATTTATGATAAAAAGTGATGGGCAAAAAGGTTTAATATTTTTGTTAGGGGAGTAGAAAGTTATTGGTTCGGATCCAAAAATTGGTACAATTTATAAAAACGTCTTTTTTAAAGGAATGGTAACATATTTGTTGAAGTATAACAATTTTTAGATGAGTATTCGTTAAGAACAGTTATGCGAAGTGTTGGATCGTACGGTTAAAATTTTATACTAGAAAGCACACTTAAGTCACTATACCTTATATATATTTAATACACAGTTAAACATTCATAGTTAAACTTATTTCACTTTTATATAACCTACTCGGCATCAACCACTTTTAAACTAGTTAAACCGTCTGTTATACCATATAGCAACTATTTAATACATAATTTATTACCCCGATTTACTCAGCCAGTTCTACGAAGTACTCGCTTTAAAAACTGTTGGTTGAGTATATGAATTTAAGGGATTACTATAAACGGTATAACAATGGATTGTAAAGATTATAAGATATTAGTAAAATAAAAGCATTATAAATCAAAATATGTTGATTAAACTGTGTTAAACTTGCTATTTATAAACTGAATTCAATCGTATAAAGATATATAAAATAGCATTTGATGGTATATACAACTTAAATAATGGTAAATTAATAAGTCTTTTACCTATAAAATATACATAATTTATATAAATTTCATATGTATACATATATATATCGATTGCGCTGACAAATATAATTTAAAGAATAATAATTTTAATCAGTTGCTTTTATATGGAAGAGTTTTTTAGAAATTAATTCTAAAAGACTAAATCAATTTAAATTTTATAATGGTTTTTTGGTCCCTAATTCAAGATTTAACATCCCATAAAAATTAATTTTTAAGTATTTTTAAAACTTTTACATTCGTTCACTTTTAATTTAAATTTCTACTAAAATTATTATTGTTAACAATTTTAAAAGAGTCATTTAGATAATCTACTAATAATTAAAATTTTCTAAATTTACCTTTTTTTAAGCATATAGTTAGGCAGTTATAAGGTAAGGCTGAAAACTTGAATTTCCTGATGCACGTGTTATTTATACTATCCTAAAAATGTTAATATTTTTTAATTGCAAAATAAAACTAACTTGTTCGAACATGTATCCAAAACCCGCATAAAGGTTTTAAGCTTTAGTTTAAAAAATACGTTAGAAGTGTATTGAAATTTTAAAACACATTTTAATTAAAGATAATAAATCAATTTAATATTAAAGATATGATGCCATATATATATATACAGATTTTAATACTAAATAATTTAGGTTTTATAAATGTACACAACGAACAGTTGAAATGAATAATTTTATATACAAATATATATTTAATATTTAATATGTATTGGTGTATACATTACTTCTCCCTAAACTATCCACTTAGGGGAGTATTATTATAAGATAGTACTAAGATATAATGTAATACAACGTTTAAACTTGCTGCAAACGGTTTTTTTAATTTTAAATTCGTATAATTTCTGGATTAGTTAATTTAAAAAAGAAATGAAAGCTAAATTTATAATTGTTTCCAAAAAATGGCAGAAAATTTTCAAATTTCAATTTTTTCTACACTTTCCTGTTTGGGTACCACTTAAAAATTCAATAATTTTTTATATATTACCGAAGTTTGAACTTGGATACTTTTATGGTAAATTCAAATTTGTTTATAAATTAGTTGCCTACTAGAAAATGTTAATCTTTTTAAAATAAGAATATAAAAAGTGTGCTCTAAAAAGTTCTAAATTTTATCCTTACTTTATAAGCAACAAAGTATATCTTCAAAAAAAAAGTTATATATGAAATTAAAAACAATTAGTATATCGTTTAGAATATTCTTTTTTTAATACTTAAAGTATAAAAAACAATATAAAAACAATTTTAAATTTGTTATATGCTTACATTTGAAATTTGTGAAAATTAATTTTTATCGAACGTTAAATTCTAAACTATGACCTAAACTTTGTTCTAAATTTAATTTTTTTTTACCCTTTAAAAAACAAGTTCTAAAATAATCTACCAATTAGTAATTAATTGCATTTACTTATAAGCCAATCAGAATAATTAAAGCTTAATCATAAGATATCCAGAAGAAATGTTAATAAATGAAGGTAAACTTAAAAGCTGAAATTATTAAAAAGTTTAAAATTGGCTTCTAAAATTTCTAGTCTATTTTCTTGATATTATTTCAAACAGAACTAAGCTTAAAATCCAAGCGACGTATAAATCCCAACAGTAAAAGAAGTAATAAGATGTCCGGTTTAAGAATTGAAACCAGTTATATAATCGAAGAGAAAGTTAAACAGAATCCGAAGCATTGGGGTCCTAGATTAAAAGGACATACACGTACACAAAGTGATCCTATGCAGTTAGCTATTTTACAAAAGTTCGAAGAAGCTAGGTTTAAAAATAGAAATCAAACTCAATCCAGCCTTACTCCCAACTCAATTTTAAATGGTGTTCAACCTATGTCGCCTGTAACCTCACCTTCGAACCCTCACCTTTTTCCACCTACAAAAAGTTACATCGAAAAGAAACCGGAAAAGGAAGATGTCATTGACTGGGCTAATATTAAAACGGTTCTACTACTGAAATTTTTCAACTTCGTCTTCTTCCTTTATAAATCAATCAAGGATATAGGCAAAGAAGTACAAGTTTATCTAAACCAGTTCCCTTCAATACACGGCTTCGTATATACTTTTTTAGCACTTTTAGTTTTAATTAGCGTACCTAGTTTAACTTATATAGTTATAGTCAACGTCTTAACTTTAGGTTTCGTATCCTTCATCTGGGTCTCCGTACAATTTTACTTAATTATTTTAGCAGGTCTCTTCTTATTCATACCTACCCTCTTATTTTTACTTTCCGGTTCCGCAGTAGGCGGTGCAGTTTATTACGCTTACTTATATTTATTTAAAAGTAAAACAGTTGAAAAAAATTAGGGACTGAACTGATAACCATTTCACATTAGCATACTCTATATTATTAATTACTTTTATTAAAACAATTTTATCTTAACAATCTTTGTAGTTTTGTTTAAAGTACCTTTACAATATATCTTTAATTTATTTTATAATTTATAAGTGTAGGTGCACTATAAATCGTTATATTGCTGCCATATATTGCCTGTACATTACTCAATTAGTTTAAACTGAGATACCAAAGTATATTTTTAAAAATTAAGACTAGCAACATAAACTAAACTTTGGTACGTTGCAGTAAATAAGAAGATTCCAAAAACTTAAATAATTAGTTTTTAGTAATTAGATTAAACTTTAGCATGTTGGGAACAGATAATTAAAATAAAATACTAATAACACTAATAATATAATTTATAAATATAAATTTTAATATTTAATTATTAACTAATTAAAATTTTTTAATTTAAATATTATATTCTATATATATAATCTTATCTAAACAATCACAATACAATAGACTTTATACTTATATAAATTCAGGTTATTATACAATAATAATTTATACTACTTGCTAAATATTTTAAATTTATTTTTAAAATTTTTTAGCTACATATCATTTATATTAGTACAGTGTGATATTAATAACTTATAGGTTTGTATCAATTATATACAAAGTAAACTTAAGTTTCTTATAGCATTTTGTAACAAAAATTTTAAATTAATAACTTTATCTAAATTGTAAAACTTAATATTATATTAATTATTTATATTTAATATATATATATAACTAATAAAAAAGTATTTTTTATATAGTAATAAGTTTACTTTATAAAAATTAATATTAGCTTATCTTTGTAAAAAATTTAATAATTTAAAAACACTAAACTGCAAATTAAGAAATATTGTAATTTAAAGTAGTAAAAGTGTAATACTAATTAAAAATATGCTTTTATTAGACTATATATACTTTTTATAGTATATCACTTAACTAATTTATAAAATAAATCTAGTAAGTTAATTATTAGTTGTATAAATATTTTTAATATAATTAGTAATTTTGCTATTTTAACTTTTTTATTTTTTAGTTATATTTTATTTTAATTTTAGCTTATTTTAGTATTATTATTTTTTTATAATTATATTTTTTTATAATTATATTTTTTTATAATTATATTTTTTTATAATTATAGTTTTATATAATTATATTTTTTTATAATTATAGTTTTTTATTATTATATAAATGTTAAAAGTTTAACTAAAAACAATAAGCTAAATTTTAGATAAAAATTTTATAGTTTTTAAAATAATTAAATAGTTTTAAAATTATTAGTAAATAAATATCTTATTTTACTTTTTAAGTTTAATTTTTAATTTTTATTATTATTAAGTATATTAATTATACAATTCTAATATTAAGTTGCTAAATAATAAGTAAATATATATATAATTATTAATAAATAATTATATAAAATAATATTATATAAGTAAAAAAAATTAAATATTTATAAAAAGTAAATAAATAGAAAAACTAATTTAATTAATTTTAAATTAACTAATTTATTTATTATTTTAAATTAAATAATAATTTAAAATCTTTATATATTTTAATTTTTAATATTTATAAATAAGTATTACATATATATATATATTATATAGTAAATATAAAATTGTTAATCTAATATTCTTTTAGTATTTAATTTTATATAAATTATTATATTAGTTTTATAAAATAATTAAAAAATATATAGTAATAAAGTATTAAAAATTATTTTTATTTTTATTTTTTAATTTTCTAATAAGTATTAAAATAAATATAGATTATTATAAAATACTATTTTTAAATAAAAAAAAATTATATAAAAGATTTTTAAGCTTTATAAATTTTATTTAAATATATATATACTTAAAATAATAAGTTTTAATAATATAGCTTTAATAATTTTTTTTATTTAACTTATTTTAAATAATTTAAATATAATACTTAAACTATTATATTAATTATATTAATTTATAAAATATAAATAAAAAGCAGCTATATTTACTTAAATATAAGCTATTATTTATAATAATTAAATTATTAAGTTATTAAATAAATTTAAAAAATAAGAATAATACTTTTAAAAGAGTAAAACTATAAAAATTTAGTTTTTAAACTAGTCTAATTTTTAGTAAAACTATAAAATATAATAATAAATAACTAATATAGCTAGATTTAAATATGTTATATAAATAAAGATATAAAGCTAAAAAGGCTAAAGGTAATTACTACTAAGTAAAATAATTAGTAAAAAAACTATAAAAAGTAAAGTAAATTCTAAAAAAAAAGCTAATATAAAATTATATTAATATAATACTTAATAAAATTAACTTTTAATTAAAGTTATTAAATATAAAAGTTTAAAAACTAGAAAATAATAATAATAAAGCTAATTTAGTATTTATTATATTAAATAAGCTAAATGTTATTATTAAATTTAAACAGAATTATCTAATATTTTAAATAGATAGTACTATATTTAATATTTTTTTAACTTTATTTTTAATTATAGCTAGTAGAGTTAAAAATGAATAAAAAATAATATAATTACTAATAATAAAATTAATAACTAAAGTTAATATTTTAAGTAAAAATAATACTGCTTTTTTTATTATTATTTATTTTTAGTATATTAGATTATTAATATATTTAAATTTTTAATATAAAAAGTAATAATTTTTTTTTATAAAAATAAACTTTTATAATTTATTTAAAAAATTTTAAATTTAGTAATTTTAAAATATTTTTTATTAAATATATATATATTATTTATAAGTAATAAAATATTATTATAAATTTTGCTTTAAAATAAACTAAATATTTAATTATAAATTACTTTTATTATTACAATTATTTTATTAATTTTTTTAAAAATTATAAGCTAAAAAAATAAAAATAAAACAAATATATATATTATAAAGTAGCTAATTTAGTATGTAAATATAATTAATTTAAATAAAAATCATTATTAAATTAGTAAAATATATTTTTAAATTATATTATTATTTAATTAAATAAGTACTTTTTTAATAATTTATATTTTACTTTTTTACTTAAATACTTAAACCTTTTTACTAATATTTAATATAGCTATAAACTTTTATATTACTTAAAATTTTTTAAAATAAACTGTTTTTTATTTTAAATTTATCTTTTTAGTTAATTTAAAAGTTAAATATTAAATTAGCTATTTTTGACTAATATTTATATTTTTTTAATTTTTAATTTAATTTTTTAAATTTATATTTTATTTACCTTTTTTATTACTTTAATTTTTTAAATTATTTTTCTTAAAAAGCTAATATTTTCTTTTTAGATATAAAATTTAAAATTATTTTTAAAATAAATTTATAAAAAGTTATTAAAAAATAAAAATGTAAAGTATATTTATTATAAAATATTATAATATATTAAAGTTTTTTTTTATAATATTATAGCTATTATAAATTAATATTAAATTTAACTTTTACTATTTATTTTAAAAAAATTTTAAAATAAATTCAAATAGTTTTAAAAAATATATATATAATAAATCTAAATATATAGCTAAATATAATAAAAATAAAAAATTAAATTTATAATTTAAAACTTTAAATTAAAAAATATATTATTTTTAGCTATTTATATATATACTAAATATATTTTTTATATAAATTTAGTATATAAAAATTACTAAAATAAAACTATATAATTATTAATTTATTATATTAAATATAGGCATTTTTATAGTATTAATAGTATTAAAAGCTATATTTTAACAATTTATTAATAAAATTAAACTAAATAGTATATATTATTATAAAAATAAAATATTATAAAAAACTAAATAAATAAGATAAAAATAAAAAAATAAAAAGTTTTAAAATAAACTAAAAAATTCTTAAAAAAAGCTTAAATAAAATAAAAAAAACTAAGTAAAAAAGTAGTATAATTATTATATTATATAATATTATAGCAAAATTTACTACTAATAAAAATAATAAAAGTTTTATTAAATAATAATAATATGTTTTTAATTAGCTTTTAAAATGATTTTTAAGTAAAGTTTTAAATAAAAAAATTATTAATTATTTTTTATACTTAATAACTAAATAGTAGTTATAGTTTTAAAAAAATAAATAATATTTATATAATATAAAGTACTTATAATAGTTAAATTATTAGCAATTTTAGTAAATAAATTATAAATAAGTTTTAAAATAGTTAAAGTTATAGTAAATCTAAATATTTAATAATATTATAATAAAATAATATCTAGTTTAATATAATGATTTTATATAATTATTAAAAGTTTAACTATTTTTTTTAATATTTAAAATTATTTTATTAAATATATTTAGAGTTATTAATATTAAGTATAAATAACTAATTTTTAATTATATAATTAAACTACTTAAATTAAATTTTATAATTAAAGTTAATATATGAAAATAATTGATATAAATATATGTATATATATTATTAATATATAGTTAAATTCAATTACATACATATATATTTTATTAATATATTGAGATATAGACTTTTAAATAATATTATAGTCAGATATGTTTATTTTTACTTTTTAAAAACTAGTCAAGTATAGTTTCTTTTACTAAAAACTTTCAGCTCTATCTTACATTTTTCCATACAATACTTTTACAAATTATACCCTATAAATCATTGCAAAAATTTAACTTTCAGCTAATAAAATGCGAGAAGGTAAACCAAAATACCCAAACTCTTATGTAACTCCTCTCTGTTTTAAAGCATAAGGTTCTCGGTTACCACTATCTAAAAAGCTAAATAAACACCATGGTACGAAAACGATTTTAACGTATTTGAGATCTGATTCTTCAAATTTTGATCAACTTATTCTTTTTAATGGATGCATTTTTTTCGCACTGATAATGAATATAATAATTAAAAGATAAGTTATAGGCTGACAGCACCGTTACTATTAGAACCCGCCACTATTTATCCAACAGGCTTTTACAGCGCCAACAGATGGTAAATTATTGATTTTTGAATTTAGAATTAACCTTAGCTTAGGTTTTAAACGTCATCCATCCTGGCCGCGCTAACGTCGCCAAGGTAGAACTTAATGAAAAACTTGCCAAGATGTTCAAAACCGATAAAGAAAATGTATTCACTTTCGGATTCAAGACTGCCTTTGGTGGAGGTAGATCATCCGGTTTTGCTCTCATCTACGACTCAGTTGATGCTGCCAAAAAATTCGAGCCTAAATTCCGTCTAGCTAGGGTATTTTTTACAATTTTATTTTAAAATTAAATCCCCATAGGCTGGTTTAGGTGAAAACCCCAAGACTGGTCGTAAGATGCGCAAGGAACGTAAGAACCGTGATAAGAAATTCCGCGGTACTAAGAAATCCAAATAAATCAGAATCGACGCCAATAAAAAATAAAAGTAATAACTTATTTCAACAGACAAGTTCATAGTAAAATTAAATTATTTTTAATTCCTACTTTTTCATTATTTTTGTAAATTTTGATTACTTTATATAGTCTTAATTTTATAATTTAATCATAAATGCATTATAGTTACTCGAATGAACTATTAATAATTTCATAGCATTTGTTTAATTAAAATTGTTGAAACTAGTACTGCTGAATTACATTATTTGATTTATTTTTAATGCTAGTATTGAAATATATATATATTTTTTTTAAATAGTAGAACCATCTAAAACCTATTTGGGTATTATTTAGGTATTTATTTTCTTAAGCAAATGGAGCTTGCTATGTTAGCATAGGACCATGAAATTTATTTTATATATTAACCTCCGTAAAGTTAGTGATCATAGGATATTGTTGGTAAGTTTGAGTTTGTACATTAAAACTAAATGTATCAAAAACTTTTACCTATACTATATAGTGAGTGTATCTATATTCCAAAACCAATCCTTATTGGTGTTCAAAATAAGAAAATTTTCTAATAAATCAATGTTAAAAAAATGTATAAAACTAATAAAAAAGCCAAATTAAATAGAATCATTAAAATAAACAAATTTAAACTCCAAAAAGTTTTAATCTGATTTACAAAAATGGAACAAATTATAAGAATAGAAAAGTATATTAAAAAAGCTATAATAAAACTAGTTATAATAGCTTTACTAGATAAAAGCTAGAAACTAACTCTTTTTTAGCTATTTTACTAAGTTATATTTATTATATAACTACTAAATTTTATTAAATATAATAAGCATTAATAAATATATAATGCATTTATTAACATTTAGCTTTTTAGTTTATATTTCATTAAGTTTTAAAAAATTAAATTTTATAAAATAAAAATAAATAAATAAAAGTAAAAAAGGAACAAAAAAACTATAATATATTTAAAAAATTAATAGTAAAGTTATTTATTTTAATAAAATAAACTATATGCTAAAGTTTAAAATACTAATGCAAAATTTTATAACATATTCATAATTTTAGATTTTTTTATATTAGGTTTACTAGCATTTTTTATAAAGTTAAAGCTTTATAAAACTAAATAATTATAGTATAAATCTATATTTTTATAAAAATAGCTTAGAAATATTAATATTAAAGGCTTTACTTATATACTTTATTTTTATATCTTATAAAATCTAAAAACTACTTAATTTTATTATATTAAAAACTTTCTTAGCTTTACTAATAAAAATAAAAATATAATTTTATAGCTTTATTTTATTATATTTAAAAAATATTGGCTATTTAAAATAATATTAAATTAGATTTATTTTATAAATTTAAGTAAGTTAAGCTAGTATTTTAACTATTTTAAAATTTATAATAGTATATAAAAACTTTACTTTAATATATGATTTTACAATTTATTCAAATTAATTGTATATATATTTATATAACATTCTAAATATATAATTAATTATTTATAACTTAATAATTTATATAGTTAATAATATAGCAATAGTTAGTAATATAATATTAACTTAAGTTTAAATTGAAATATACTATTATTATTATATAAAAAGCAAAAATAAAAACTAAAAACTAAAAATAGAATTTTTATTAAAAAATAAAAGAAAAATTAGTAAATTTCTTTAGTTAAATTTAAACTTAGCAAATAATATTTAAACTTTTTATTTTATCAATCTATTTAGAAAATTTTAATATTTTTTTACTACAGTTATTATAGTTATTTTACATTTCAGTATCTATTTAAACTACTATATTATTTTTAGTAGTTCTTACAATATTTTAACTACTAGTATAGTAGTTTATAGATAAATATATTTAGTATTCTTAGCTTGCTAGCTACTTATACTTATTATTAATTTTTATGATATTCTTTTAAAGAAAGCCTTACTTACCTTTACTCTTCTAGCTATATTTACACTATAACATTATTAGACTGCCTAGAGTTCTAGTTTATTCAAACTGTTATAATGTCACTTATACTGTAGTTAATACTCTAAGTATACAGTACAATTTCTAATATAGTTGTTGTATAAGTAAACTAAAAGCTAAAAATGCTAAAATTAGAAGTTTTAAATTGCAATATTTAAAAGTAGATTATTTTTAGCTTAAGAAATGTAAATAAAAATTTACCATTCAAAGCTTAAAGTTGCTAAGATAAAATTTTAGTAATTTTGAAAAGTTCACTACATTTTTTCAGATTAAAAAAAGTTCTATAATAATTTCATATAATAAAAATATTAAATATAGTATATTTGAAGTTTAGTTTAGCTTATATTAAAGCTACTTCACCAGTTAAATTAAATATTGTTATTAAAAATTACCTTCTGTATACAAAAAAAAGTAAGAGTCTTTAAATTCTGCTCTCCTAACTACAAATAATTTCTAAAGAAGATAGCAACAAAGTTTTTCAAATCACTATGTTCTTTAAAGCACTTTAAAAATGCTACTCCCTTCTTAATCACAATATCAATGTTAGTTAGCTGAGGATAGATTTGCTTAAAAAATTTCAACCGGTTTAAACTGAGAAATACTGGGTATAGATTGAGTGGGTAATATTTCCCGGATGTAGTAAACTTGATGTAGATGTTAACGACTCGAATGTAACAATTTATAGCTTTGTAATTTAAAGTTCGAATTAAGGCAGGATTAGTGCTTTGGCTAGGGTCATGTACTGCGTTTGGAAGAGGTAAAAGATTGTCGTCCGGGGTTAGATAAAGTTCTAGCATATAGAAACGAGCTAGTGCTATAAACAAAAACAAATTAATCATATTCAACGATATATCATATATTTCACCAGCTTTAACTGCTAAAAGTAACGCTTTGTTCTTGTGTAAATAAAGAGCTATCAAAATTTTCAGATAAATTTGTACGGTTCGCTTTTTATACAAGTACAACAGCTTCTTAATAGTCCCGGAAACTTCTTTTCGTTCTTTAATCATAAGTTTAATCCTAACAAAGGCTAAATTAATTAAAGGATCCGCCCTATACCCCATTGCTATAATATAAGTACAATCAAGCTCGACCTCTATCATCGTTGAATAAGGTTTATGTAGATTAGTTAAAGGTAAGTCCCTTAAAAATAAACTCATTTTAAGATCGAGGAGATCTGGAACTGGAAAATAATAAGGAAAGAATTTAAAGTTATCTATAGGTACAGTACAACTCCTAGAAAAGGTTTCAATTACACTAGAGTAGGTCATATACCTATCATCTCTCAACTCCTTGCACATCTTTAAATACTTAGGTGGTTTTAAATGCAATCCGAGTGAGTGAGCCATATTCAAAATAACCATTATAGAAACATGACCGACAAAAGACAATTTCACCTCATTAAATAAAAAAGTGGAAGTATAGAGAATCTGTACAGTATCTAAACTTGGTTTAAGCACTACCGCTTTTGCAAGAATGCTAATTTCTTCGGTGA
This sequence comes from Capillidium rhysosporum, assembly GCA_037055185.1. NCBI lineage: Eukaryota > Fungi > Entomophthoromycota > Entomophthoromycetes > Entomophthorales > Capillidiaceae > Capillidium > Capillidium rhysosporum. The sequence goes on along the minus strand of JAWQFY010000222.1, from coordinate 21,194 downwards.
TTGCATCTAACCAATCCAAATTTTGTGAAGATAGATTAAGCCTTTGTAATCCCATCCTATAAACTAACAAATTTAGTAATCTTGAACGCTTCAACTTGAAATAAGAGTCAGTGGTAAACAGTGGTGAAAAAGGGTTGATATACTTAAAATATGCCGATATAGATTGTAAGTATAACTCAGGAGTTCCATACTCAATAAAAGGTCCAGGGTAAGAGAAGCTGTTGAGTTTATTTGAGACAGAATTAAAGTTTGTAATTTTCTTAGACATCAAACTGATGTACTTTAATAAATTGTAAACAAGCTCGATCCCCTTCAAATTATCAACGTCGAACTTATCTGATATTAGAACGAAAAGTACTCCTGATTTTGGGCTCTTATATAAGGTTTCCAACATACCTATAATAGGTAAATTTGAAGCGGTAGCTAAGGATCTCCTAAATTTTGTAAACACAATAAATTAAAATGTAAATTAAAAATGATTCTATTTACCTTGGCTTTCCAATCTTAAAAGTTTTTTTCTTAGCATTTAAAGTACTTTCCATAGGGTTAGGTTGATTAGCTTTACCAGAAATATATTTACGTCGTCCTTTCAAATCTCTTAGATAAGTACAATCGCTACACGCCTTTAAACAGGATCTGCATACAGGTAAATGCATAGAGCACTTAGTACGTTTTTTGTAACATTGGTCGCAAGCTTTATTACTTATTTTATGTTCATAAGAAGTTTCAATTTGTAAAAAATCGTTCAAAACTAAATTTCTAAAAGGCTTGTCGGTCATTCTTGATCTATAAAATTTTGAACTTCTTCGACCAACATAAGCAAGCTTTTTTAATATTATAGCGACTGTTTAGTTATTAAATCCACCTAAGTTAAAGTATGTTTGTATAAAGATTCTGGATTTTAAATATGTGATATCTGAATCAATAAGTAATAGCTGCGAAATTTAGGTAAATATTTTATGAACAGTTTATTGGCATTAACCAATAAATCCATAGCAAATCCAAATTACAATCTATATTATTCTAAATTTATCTCAATGTAGAAAGATAGATAAAGATTACTTTCTTAATGCTAGTTAATAAAGTTTACATTTTACAAATAATAGGTATATTTATAAATTATACACTACAAAAAGAACACTAATTTCTGTAGCTTATACATCGCTGCCCACTTGCGTACTACCTTTAGTATTTCAATTTTATTATACAAATGTACTTTAGAGCTTAGATCGAGAGCTACGTACCCTACCAGTTTTAAAGAATAATTTGATCTATTACGGTCTAATTCATAGTGTAGTCAGCTCCATCTCTCGGAATAATGTCAGTAATGTTTGTTCCTCTGTTATTTTATTAAAAATCTTACTGGAGACACTTAACAACTACATTCTCGCCATGTTACTAACTAGCAGCCTAATGTTGCTACTGTTAGTTGTCTACATTGCCACTAAAACTCAAAGCACTGAGCAATATTAAAAGCACAATTATATGGTATTCAAAATAAGAGCAATGTGTATCAAAGTATATATACTGCAAATAAACAATATAGTTTAACTATATTTCAGTATTTACAGATCACATAAGTTAAAAGCACTATTCATTTAAGGCCTAAATGTAAATATATTAGCCAGATATAGCTTAGGAAAGAAAGTGATTATATTATGTTAAAATAAAAACCTTAAATGAAAACTTTTTAAAGTGTTTTAGATATGAGTTATAAAAGTTGAAAGTTTACAAAATATTATCTAATATAATATAAGAGACAAAAATGCTAGAAAAATAATCTCAAATACCAAAATCTAATAAAAAATAAAATAAAAGTTTTTTTAAAACTTTAGATGCAGAGCATCTAAAAATATACATTTATTGTGGTAATTAATAAGTAGAAAGCTATAGGAACTGTAGCTTATTTTCAAGTATAACAATAGCTAAGCCTAGTTTTAAAGCTTAAGAAGAATTTGATAATAGAGAGTAAAGCTAGATTTATACTAAATAATTTCTAGACTCTGCTAAAAAATAAGCTTTTTATTTAAAAAGAAGACTGAAAACTAGTGGAAAAAAGAGGTTTTTAATGCTAATTAATATATAAAAGTAATAGATAATCTAAAAAGCAGTAGTAATTGCTAGCTTATTAATCTACTAAGAGCATTTTTTTTAAAAGAGCAAAACACTATCAAAATCTATTAAATAAAGTATAAGAAAATATAATAGAGTAGAATTTAACATTAATATAATAAATATCCAAAGTTGCTATACTAGCTAATATTTAACTATTCTATATTTAATAGTATTTGTTTTTGCAAAGTAAAATATATAAAATATAACTATATTAGAAATATAATAACTTAAAATATTATAGATAAAAATTTTATAAGTTAAATATAGCTATAAGGAACTAACTAATTTAAAGCTTAAGATTTTATTGCTAATATTAATTTTTTTAGTTAGAAAAATAGGAAATATAGAATAAAAAAAGGTATACCTATTTTTTTTAGTTAATAGCACTTGTTTATTATAGATTAAAATTAAAAAGTTTGCTTTTAAAAGCTTTTATATTAAAGTTTATACTTTTAATAAAGTTTAGTAAAGTAAAAAAGCTGCTTATTTAATAAGATATAGATATTTATTAAAAAAAACCTAAATAGTTAAATTATTTTATAATTTTTACTATTAATTTAAAAAGACTATAGTTAGTAAATTTACTAAATATATATTAAATTAAAAAAATACAACTAATATTTATTTATAAATAAAAGATTTATAGTATAAATATTAATAAAACTAAAACTATTTAACTATTTAAATATTTTTTATTAAATATATAATTTTTTTTCTACTTTATATCTAATGTGTTAAAGTAGTATTAAAATAAGTAATAAATTTATTAAAAAGTAAAAAAGTGTAAAATATATACTAAAAAACTAATAATATAATAATATTTATAAAAAGTACTTTTTTTGCTAATAAAATATCTTTATTAAACTAAAATAATATTTTTTTCTAAATAAATAGTAATATTTTCTACTATACTCTTAATATAAAGCTTTATACTAAATAAAAAAATACCAAAGGAGCAAATAAGCTAATTAAGTAGTATTAGAAAAATATAGTATATAAATTAAAAATATTAAAATTAAAAAAAAAGTTAATTTATATTATAAAATAAATTATAAAGTAAAATTTTACTATAATAGTTTAAGTAATAAAAAAAGTAATTTAATAAAAAAAATAAAAAAGATATGGAATATATTTAAAAATAATAGTAAAATTTATTATAAAGTTTTAAAATATTAAAATAATTATTTTAGAGTTTTAATTTTAAAAATAAAAGTAGTAGCTATAAAAAATTAAAAAATTAAATTTCAAATTTATATTTAGCTAATAATTTAATTTACTTTTTAATTTTAATAATTTTATATATTTAAGTAATTAGCTTTTTTTATTTTTTATAATTTAAATGTATTTTTTTAAATAAGCTAAGTAATTTATATAATAAAAATATTAAATATTAAAATTTATATTAAATAATTTTATTATAATATTTTATATATTTAACTAATTTAAAGTTTTAAAAAGAGAAATATATATAAATTAAATTATTTAATTAAAATGATACTTATACTTTATAATAAACTTTATTAAAATTTATTAAGTTTATTAAAAAAGTAAAATAAAATAGTAATTATAAAAATAATAATATAATAAAATTAATTATATATAAACTTAATTTAGCTATTTTTTTATAGTATTTAGTAGTAGTTGTAATAAATATTAATATTAGCTAAAAGTTATATAGTATAGATTTAAAATAAATAACTTTATACTATTATTAAAGTTTATATATATTTTTATAATACTATTTATATATATTAATATAAAGTTTTAAAATACTATATATATTATTTTAAAGTTATTTAACTAAAAAAAGTTAATAGTATATATTATTAGTTACTAATAATCTAAATATTAATTTTAAATCTACAAATAATTAAATTTAATTTACTTTATTATATTTTAATTAAAATTAATTTTTATAAAGTTAGTAAAAATTATAAAACTAAAAATAAAAATAGTATTTTTAATATAATATACTAAGTATTAATAAGAGATAAAATAATTTAATATAGATATAACATATTGTTATTTTAAGTATAGTAATATTAAAAGTTTTAAATTTTTATAACTAGTTAATATAAATAATATATTAGTAAATAAAAATTATTAAGTTTTATATATATTATAAATATTAAATTTATAATAGAAAATAGTATAAAATAACTAAAAATATAAATAATAGTAAAAAATTTAGTATTTTTTATCTTTTTTATAATATAGCACTTTAATTTAGATTAACTTTTAAAAAAAAATTATTTTGTACTACTTAGTTCAAATATATAATTTTTTTCTCTAATTAATAGGTATTATATTATTTATAAATATATATGTTAGCATTGTTAATAAGTATAAGCAAGTTTTATAAGTTGTATATAATATATAAATAGCTTCTTTATTTTGTAAAAATAAATTAAAAAAATTTTTTTTATTAAGAAAATTTAAAATTTAAGTTTTTTGAATTATAAATTTAATAGATTAATTAACTAAGAAAACATCTAAGCTAAATTAGTTATTTGGTTTAGTTAGTTGTAACAAGATATTTTTATTATAGATAATGGCTATTTTAAAAAGTTAATTAATTAAGTATGAAAATTAAATTATATCTATTAATATTTACTTAAAATATAGTATATATTTTTATACAATTGTAATTATAAGTAAATTAGCTATTAATACTATAAAGCATTAGAATGATATCCTCAGTATTTTCAAAATACTATTTATAATTTATTATTTATCACCTGATTTTCTACTTTATAAAATTTAAATCAGCTTTATCTAAGTTAAATATTTTAAACTATATTTTTAATGATATTTTTTCCAGTAATTATTTCAATTGTAATCTTTTGACTTTTAAAATTAAAACTCTCTCTAAGTGTATTGGGTGCTAAAATTTTAAATATATAACAAGTACCAATTCCCAATGCACTCAGAACCTGCTGGAATCCTTAAACACTGTCAACTCTAATCTTCTTGGTTTCTCTCACTCAGCTTAAATACGCTATCCTTGTGTTTAAGTACAAAAAACTTAATTTTATAAAGTTTAAGCTAGTGTATATTATTCTTACGTCATTATTTGTCACATCCTTCAGTTACCTAATAAAGTTGTTATAGCCGATTTTAAAAAAAAGCAATAGTATTGGATTCTTTTATTTAAAATAGTAAAATAAATATTATATTTAAAGAGATCAATTTTAAAAATTTACTTTTTTATCAGTTCCTTATAATATTTTAAGCTATAGTTCCATTGTCTATTTATTATTAATATAGAAAACTCTTATTCATCATTTCTATACATCTATCTCGTTACTTTCAAGTTAGCAGTTTCTATATATAGTAAATTACATTTACTTATGGAGTACTAATTGGTATACGTGGTACTTATTGCATATGCAGGCAACTATAAAAGTTTATAAGTGAATTACTTTCCTTGTAATGGAACTAATTTTTCCAGAAGGTTAATTCGTTCAGCTAGTACTGTTCCCAATTACCTACATACTCTCCTTCATTCCTTATACTTCGGTCATCCAACCGTTGGGATGAGCAACATCAGCCAATATTAATAAATATACACTTTAAAGCAAAACTATATAATATTTATAAACAAACTAATTTAATTAAAGTTCCAAATCAGATCGAAATACCTTTAACCCACTTATCAATGATATCTAAGTTACGTTCCTTAGCTTGTTTAACCGATTCAGAATCGTCGGCACCGATCTGAGTAATATCCGAGGAATGAGCAGCACCCTTAATGATGTAGGACTTCATATTAGTACGTTGGTTCCAGTTATTCCACTGCTGACGCTGTAAATCTTCTGGCAAGAGCGAAAGGGTAGACCAAGGATCGAATTCACCGTTGGTAAATACTACGTTGTTCACACGTAGATCCTTACCTTTGAAATCTCTATTGAAGGCGTAAGTGCTTGGGGTATTTATATATCCAAAGGTAGAACGGCAGTAAGTATTGAGATGGTAGTTAGCTTGAGGTAAAGTAGATCTAGTGGCTGGTTGTTGACGTCTAGCAATTTGGAAGAATCCGAATTCAGTACAAGTTTGGTATAACCATTGTCTAACAGAAGAGTCGGAGCTAGGGTTAGTTTCCTTTAAGAAAGATATATCAAAGTTGTTTTTGCAGTTAACACCGTTATTACTCTTTTTATAATTTTCAGCTACTTCATCGACAATTTCCTGTAAACTACCGTTAAGCTTGAGTTGAGAGCAATGGACTTGAACGTTCTTATCTGCTTCTTTGGACGAGGGGTTGTTGTACTGTACTAAGTTCGCATCGAACGCTAAAGTTTCAGCGAAGTGGGTTGTATCACGTACGTTGGTACATCCAAACTTAGCTTTCAAATTGGCCTGTTCACGGTAATTACCCCAGTATAGGGTATGGTCCAAGTATTGGTAGAACTTGTTGTAGTAGTTGAGACACTGTTTACCACCTAACGCTTGTATAGATTGACCAACTTTGTTATCGAACTGGAAGATATATTCTTCGGCTTGGACTGGTGCAGAAGAAGCTATAACTCCGTAAATTAAGTCGTCGTAATAAAGTTTAGTCCAAGCAGCCAAGTTAGCACCGTAACTGCCCGAAACTAGGATCCATTTGGTACGTTTGTTGCTTCCTTTCGGTTGGTCAGGGATCTCAACGTTTTTGATAAAGTTGGCTATATCACGTACCGCTTGTCTCGCGTTCAAAAACCTCAAGTTACGGGTACTGAGATCAGCTGTGGGCCTAGATTTACCGTAATAACGGTGTTCCAAAGCGAAAACTACACCACCCTGAAGCTCAGCAGCTTTAGCTAACAGTGATTGGGTTGCCCACAAACTGTTCAATTCATTGTTGCCACCTACAAACAAGAATGCTGGACCTCCTGGTTTATAATGTTGGTCAAAACGGTAGTACCTTTGCTTGAACTTTTTGTTACGGATTTCCGAATTCCATTCGCTGTCGTAATGGTCGATTTCTTGGTCGAAATAAAATTCTTCGGCGAAGGTTGAAGTACGCATCATTGACTCTGAAGTGGACCGCAGTAACTGGCTTTCATCAAGTTTCAAATTGGCAAAGCTACCGAATCCGAATCCGGCTACACTACTAACTACTACTGCTAGGATGGTTGGAATGAAAAGTTTCATTAGATTAGGGAGATATTAGGTTAATTAAAAGTTAACTACTCCCACAAAAGTCTACTTTAGTTCATTTATATTACCTGTTGAGTGATTTTTTACTAAAACTTGCATATAAACTATTAAAAGTTACCAGTTACTATAATCGGCCAGGTTAGAGAAGCAGCAGCATGTAATATATTTGATGGATAATTCAATAGCTAATTTAGTGCCCACTGAACTTCTTTTCTCTTTGTAAACCCGGGAAATTAGTTTTTCGATACTGTTCCAGTTCGAAAAAGGCCAACCATTAGCATCGATCCCACTACTGCTTTTATTTCAGTATACGGTTTTGTTTAGGTACGGCTAATTGGCCATTATAAGTGTTCACACCTTATTGAAATTAATTTTTGGGCTAGTTTTATGCAGTACGCCTGTTCCTTGCATTTTCTCTACCTTTTAGAACGTTCCTATTACTTTGGAAGGAAGGCTTACCAAAAGAATTAAGTCAAAATATATTTACTTTTTTGAGTTGGTGTTCTGTTTATAGCTTACAGTACTACTTATAGGTGTACGGTTGGTCCAATTTGGTAATGTATACGTCGGTTGGACTGAAAGTCCTTCCCTCTTCGTATTCAAAATAGTTAAATTTTGCTACATTTATTTACTAGTGAAATCATTTCAGACTCGGCCTTGGTTATAAATTTGTACTATAGGCTTTCAGTTTAATTTAAGCTATAATAACTTACTGTTCTAAGCTTGTGACTTGTCTACTCTTTTTGCAGTGTTACCTGACATCCAACTATACGTTTTATTTTCACCCTTCCCACCTAACTTTGTCATAAACCAACTTCAAAACAATAATCCACACCTCTGTATCACTATTTTTATTAACATATATTTAGCCAATTGGCAAATTTTGAAGGTAATTAGTTTAAAATTTTAAAAATAGATAAAATAAAATAAAGTAAATAAAAAAAGGCTAAAAACAAGTACACATATAATATATAATGTGCTTACTTATCTTGAAAAAATATGTAACTTTTAATAGATTACAGCCTTTAGCCAAAACCTATCAAAAGTTAATTACATTGTTTTTAAAATAAGGAGGCATATTATCTTTAATAATAACAATATTTTATAAAAAAGTTAAAACAGTATATTAATTATACAAGCTAAAGTAATTGTTACTAGACTAGATATTAATTAGTTTAGTAAGTTTAGTTACCTGTTTTTTTTACCTTAATAATAGTTAAATGATATAATATTTTATCTATTAGTATTTATTTAATTTATACTATTTTATTTAATGTATATTTCTTTCTTTATTTCTTTCTTAGTAGTAATTTCTTCTTATATAGTTAAATTTACTTATCTTAATATCTACATTGTAGCTTTATTCTGTTTTTAAATACTATTAGATTTTATTATATTTTTTACTATAGTAGCAGTTTTATAATTGCATTAATATAAAACTATTAATATATTTTAAAAAAAGATTCTTTTAAAATTACACTTTTATTTTAGTATTAAAAACTTAAGTATAATTTTTAAAACTTATGTTATAACTATTAAATAAAAGCTAATAAAAATAAAACAAATAAAATTAGATTAAAAAAAGTTTAATTAAAAAGAAAAATATACTATATAATTTATATCTTAAATAAATTATTTTTAAAATAAAAATAGCAGTTATATTTAATAAATAATAATTATTTTATTATAAAAAAAGTGTAAAATTTTTAAAAAGTTTATTATTTATTAAATAAACTTTACATAAAAAATCATTATATTAAAATAAGTATATATTTACTATTAAAGTATATAAATTATACATTTTTTAATAGTTATTATAAAATAATAAATTATTTAAAAACTAATAAATTTATATTTAAAAATTTATATTTTATAGCTAAATATGATTTATATTAGCATATATAGTAAATATTAATATATGTTGAAATCTAAAAAAAATTAGCTAATTTTCAGCTTAAATTAATTTAATACTTTTTAATTTAAATTTAATTAATATTAATAATTATATTAAATATTAATTAAAGTAAACTAATATAAATATATTAATATATAAAGTTTTTTTAATAAGCTTATATATAAATTTTAGTATACTTTATATTATACTTTATTAAAAACTTATTAAACATTTAGTTTAATAAAAAATAAAAACTTTATTTAGATAATAGGCAAGATAACTTATATAAAAATAGGTATTAATAGTTAAATAAGTAAATATATTATATATATATATATATATTAAAAATAAAAGTATAATATAGTTAATATAGCTAATAATTTTAAACTAAGAAAAAAATGTAAAAGTTTAAAGTAGCTTTAATAGCATTTTTATTAAAAAATTAATTAGCTAAAAAGTTATAATAATTAGAAAAAATAAAAAATAACTAGAAAAATTAGTAAAAAAATATAACTATTAATAAAATTTTATAATTAAATTAAGTTTTAATAAATAGTTTATAATAAATTTTATTTAACTTTAAATAATAATAAATTAATTTAAATATAATATTTTATTTATAAAGTAAAACTTTTAATATTTTTAATAAGTCATTTTTATTTAAATATATTAAAATAAAGAAAAAAATAGTATTTTAATAAAAAAGTATACTATATTAGTATTACTACTTTATATAAAATAAACAATCTATTTTATAAATAAGCTTATAATTTTACCTATTAAATTAAAAGTTTTTTTAAAATTTTTATATTATAATATTTATTTAAAAAAAAAGTAGATTACTAAAGTAAAATAGTAGTAAAAATAGTTAGTAAAAATAATTAATAAGTAAAAAAGAAAATAGTTAAAATATAGTATAAAATTTTTTATAATAAATTTATTTTTAGCTAATTATAATAAAAAATATAGTTTTATTAATATTTTAATTAGTTTTTAATAGCTAGTTAAAATTTTTTAATAATATATTTTTCAAGTATTATGAATACTAATTAATTAATTTAGTATAATTATATATTTTTAACTACTATTATAGCTTTTAAGCTTTAAATTAGTTAATGGTTTAAATATTTTTTAAATTAAATATCTAATTTTATATTTAGTTTTTTAATTAAGCTTATTAATTAGATTAAAGTAATATTAAATTTAAATTTAAAAATTTTGCTATAATATTTATATTTTTATTAATACTAGATTTATATTTTAGTTATTTTAAAAAGTATTTATATACTATAAAAAAATTATTATAATAAAAAAATAAATATTATTTAAAGGTAGCTATAATTAAAATAAGGTTAAGCTTAATATAAAAGCTTAAAAAATATTTTTAAAATTTAATTTAAAGTTGATTAAAAAAGCAAATTAAAGTTTATAAATAGCTAAAAAACTTAAAATAATTATAAAATATAATATGAATTAAATTTAGTAAAAGTAATAGCTATAATTTTTATTTTAAAAACTTTAAAAAAATTATAATATTTAATAATAATAATATAAAATTATTTTTTAAAAGTTATAAATTATTAATAAAAAAACTAATAAAAATAGTAAAAATAAAAAAAAATTAAAAAAATAAGAAAATTTAAATTTAAATAATATAAAAATAAATTAGTGAGAAAAAAACTTAATTAAATAAAAAAGTATATATATATAATAAATTTAAAAATAAAAATATTTAATATATTTTATTAAAATTTATTAAAAAAATAAAACTTTTACTTTATAAAGTATAAAAAAATATAATATTATAGTTTATTTTAGTATAAAAATAAGCTAATAATATAAAAATTATAAATATTAAGTATATATTAAAAAATTATACTATTAAATAGTAAAATTATATAATCAGTAGTATAGTTTAAGTATATTTAAAATAAAATATTAAATATTAAATAATTTATAAAATTATAGTATATAATAGCTTATAAATTATTAAAAACTAAAATAATTTAATAAATAAGTAAAAAAAGTAAAATTTTATAATATTCTTTAATTTAAAATAAAAATATATATAGTTAAAACTAGTTTATAAAATGTATATAACTTTTATATATATAAAATTAATTAAAAAGCTATAATAAAAGTTATAAATATATAATAAAAGTTAGTGTATATATGTTTTAAACTAATTTTTAGTAAAATAATAATTTATTTGATAAGGAATATATTACTATTTTTTATAAAAAGTATAAAATAGTTTTAATAAATAAAAATAAAATATTAAAAAAAGTTAAAAAATATAAAATTATAGTTATAAATAGATATAGAAAAAATTATAAAATTTATTTAATTAAAATTAATTAAGTAGTTATAAAAAATTAAAAAGTAGACTAAAAAATATACAAATTAAAAAAATAGTTATTTAAAATATAAATAAAAAAAATTAAAAATTAAAAAAAATTATTAGAAAAAAAGAATATTATAATTAAAAATATATTAAAATTTTAAAATTGCAACTTTAATAACTACTAACTAATAATAAATAGTATACTATTACTTAATAAAAAGTTATAAAATTTAAAATATATTAAGAAAATATAAATTAAAGTAGAAGATAATTATATAATGTATTAAAACTAAAGCTTTAATATATTATTTTAAATTTTAAAATAATAAAATACTAGCTTAACTTATATAGTATTAGTAGATAAATTTAATATTAATATATATTTAAATATTTAAAACTAGTTTATTTTATTTACTGTACTTGAAAAAATAAACAACATTAATAAATATAGTAAAAAAAGCTTATAAAGCTATATTTTTATCTTTTTTTAGCCTTTTAAATTTACTATAAAGCTTTTTTTTAAAAATATAAATAGAATTAAATAGTTATAAGTTAAGTAAAATAATAAAAGTTTATTTTAGTATAATAGTATATTATTAAAATAAGTTTAAAAAATAGTCACTTAAAAATTTTAATTTAAAGCTAAAAGTATATATATATATAATATAATTAAAAAGTATACTAACTATTTAAATAAAATAGTTTTAAATATTAAAAATATATAATTTTATTATATAAGCAAATATAAGTTTAATAAATATAATATTTTATAATTTTGCTATAAAATATATATATATATTAGTCTAATTAAAATTATAAATATTTATAGCTTTAAACTATAAATATTAATTATATAATAAGCTTTAAATTATACTAATATAATTTAATAAAGTTAGCTTTTAAATCTGTATTTTAAAAATATAAAAAATATTTAATATATTAAAATTAAAAATTTTAATAAAAAAAGTCTTTATTATATATAAAATAATTTTAATATTAATATTTTTATAATATAGCTATAAAAAATATATTAACTTAAATAGTTTTATTTCAAGTTTTAAAAAAATTAATTTAAAAAACTATTAAGCTATTTTAATATAAAACTAATTAATATATATAGTTTAAATCTTAATATAATTAAAATTATTTTGCTATTTTTAAGCTAAATCTAAAATAATTATTAAAAAGCTATTAAAATTATATTAAGTATAACTAGCTTTTAATTAATAAAAACATTATTAGTAAAGTAAATTTAAAAAAGTGTAGATAACTATAAGCTAAAAAAATTAATAAAGTAGTTAAAGCTTATACTTTATAAATAAAAGTTATAAATTTAAAGATAGTACTTTAATATAAATAAACTTCTTATTTTTTATATAGTAAGAAAAAGTTAAAAATATATGCATATTTATTAAAATTTTTATTTTAATAATATAAATATATTATAAAATTTTTATTTAATAATATAAATATATCATAAAATTTTAAATAAACTAAATTTACATTAATATTTTAAATTTTAAAAAGGCTTAATACTTTTAAAAGTAATATATTACTATATAGTAAATTTATTTTTAAAAAATTAATTTTTATATATAAATTTTAATAAAATATATTAATTTTTTAAACTTTTTTATTAAACTCTTTAAATTAAAATTAGCTATAAAAAATAACTAGAAAATATAATTATTTTAAACTAAATAAAAATATAAAAATTATTAAAAATAATTATAAAATAAAATAATAAAAATATATTTTTATTAAACAAATACTATTTATATTTATATTAAAAATTAATAAAGAAAAATAAATAAATAGATATAGTAAATAGTTTATAATTTAAATGTAAAATATACTAATAATGATATTAATAATAATAGTTTATACTAAATATTAAAAAAAAACTACTTTAATAAGTATAAATTAAATATTTATTAAGCTATAAAATAAGCTATATAAACTATTATTTTTAGATTGTAGAAAAATAAAAAACAGTATTTACTAATTAAAAAAAAATAAAAATGTACTTGATTTTTAGTAAAAAATTTTAAAAGAGTTTTTTTTTTTAAATTTAAATATATTAAAATATATTTAAAATTTTTAAAGAAAAAAAACTTAAATAATAAAAATTTTTATTATAGTAAATTTTAAAAAAGATATATCTATATTAAAGTATTTTTTTAATACTTAATTTTATATTTTATAGCTAAATATTATAAATTTTAAGCTTTAACTACTTTTTAAAATTATAAAGCTAAAAGTTTTATACTTTTAATAGCTATTTTTAAGTTTTTTTAAGTTAGCTTTACTAGTATTCTATTTTTTTCTACTATATATAGGGAAAATTTTAATATAATTCTATAAATTACTAGTATTTTTTTTGCTACTATATAATTAAATTTATTATTTTAATTAAGCTAATATATATAATTCTTATTTTTAATATTAAATTTGCAATTATTAGTTTAAATAATATGATATAAATAGTTAAAATACTTAAAAAGTTTACTTTTAGCTTATATATATTTTTTTAAAACTAATATAATAATATATTAGTTTTTAAAACTTAGAAATTATTTAATTTTATTTATACTTAAAAATCTATAAAAAATAAAAGTTTAACTTTACTTTTTACTAAGCTAAGCTTAGTAAAGTTAAGTAATTTAAGCTAATATTTTAGCTACTTTAAAATTTAAACTATTATTATAATTTTATAGTCTATTTAAACTAATTATAATTTAAAAGTATATATATATTTATACTTATAGTAAAAGTTAAATATTTAATACTTAAAGCTTTACTTTAAATAGTTTTAGCTATATTACTAACTATATAACTATTTTTAATATATATTTAATTATAATAATCTTTATATTTATTAGCTTATTTTAAATTAAAATAAGCTATAAACTTCTATTTTTTTTAAAATAATATACTTTGGAAAATCTTAGATAATAGCTTAAAAAATATATAAATTTTAGTTATATTTATATATAATAAATGCTAAATATAATAATTTATAATTTATATATTAAAAAAATTTTAAAATTTTGTAATTTAATACTTAATATACAAAATTTTATAAGTATATAATACTTTTAAAAATAACATTTACTTTTTAATTTTTTTAAAATTTTAATAATATTCAGTAAAGTATACTAAACATTATATATTTTTTAATATATGAAAAGTAAAGAACTATAATTAAAAATAATTATTTTTAAGTAATTTTTTAGCTTAATTTTTAAAATTAAAATCAGTTACTTTTGAAAGTAACTAATTATCTACTTAATACTTTAGTAATTTTTAGTTTAATTATATATTAAAAAAATATTTATTATTTTATTAAGGATAAAAATATAGTTTAATACTATTTTATAATAAACTTATTAATGAAACTAAAAATATAAGTATAATACTTTATATTAAATAATTTAAACTAAAAGATAGTTTTATTAAAAATTATTTTAACTTAATTTTAAATAAACTATTTTTTAATTTATATTTTATTTTACTTTTATTTAGTTTTTTTACTAACTACTTTATTAAGTAGTAATTACTTTATGTATTTTAGTATTTTATTTTTATTAATTTAGTATACTTAAATTTAGCAATATTAGTTATTTATTATTTTATATATTAGTTTTATATGGAATTAAAGTAATTTAAAAACTAAGTTTATATAACTTCACTTTTTTAAAAATATTATCATTTTTAATTAAGCTTAATTAGCAATCTAATAATTATAACTATAATATTTAAAATATATATATTATTAAAGGTAAATTTAAGTAAAATTTAATATTTAATTTAAATTTTCTATAAATTTAAATGTAGCTTATAATTTAAAATTTTTTGTAGCTATTTAGTATTAAGCTATTAATAATTAATAGCTTAATTAACTAAATTTATTAATAAATATCTTAGTAATATTTTATTTAATTTAAGCTAATATTATAAATATATTATTTAAATATTAAATAACTTATAAATATTAATATATTACTAAATTTTAATTTAATACTTTAAAAATTAAATATATACTAATGTATAAAATTTTAATAAGTAAATATAATTTTATTTAACTTTAAAATTAAAAATAGTTATTTTTGAAGTAGTTAATTAATTATTTATATTAAAATAGAATTTTTAAATTCTATTTCTCAAATATAGCCTATTTAATAAATGAGTATAAAATAATGTTTATAATAAAAATTAAAAAATACCTAAATTGCTTAAAATATAGAAAGGCTAATATATATACTTATTTATAACTCTTTTTAAGTTAAATAAATAAAAGGATAAACTATAATTTTATAAGTATCTAACTATACTACTTTTCTTATAACTATCTAATAAGTATATTTTATTTAAATATAAGTATGTTATTGTTACTGGCTACTTTATATATAAGATTTTAAAAATATATAAAAATCTAAAAAACTTACCTAAAAAGATCAAAATAAAGTAAAAGCTTATAAAAAAACTTACAAAATTAGAATCAAACTTTTGAAACTACTAAAAACTATAGTCCTGTAAATTTATAAATGTGATAGAGTAGAAGACAATTTTTCAACTTTTAAAATTCACCAGTAATTTGATTGAAGATTGTTATAAATAATTAATTATGAAATTGTTTGCTATAATATTTTATTTTTTATGATCAGCACCAGATATTAACTAATTAGCTTTAAGTTAAAAAGTATATATTTTAATGTTGGACTTACACATACTAGTTTTAAAAAACCAATATAAAAATTAAACTAAACCTCAATAATTTACATAAATTTATTTAGACTTAAATTGAGTATACATAAAAAAAGCAAATCACTAAAAACTTATAAAACACTACTACAATTTATAACATTTCAAATTAATAAAAGTGAGCAGCTTAAGTACAGCAGTTGAAAATTTAGTTAGATTCATTGGCACTATCTTGGAGGGCCTGGCGGGTGAAGTTAGGTAAGACGAAAGCAGCTCTATGGATGTCGGCGTTGTAGTATCGGCAAAGTTTGTTCTCAGTTTCCTTGGACCATTTACGTAAAGGCTCTTTGAGGTTACGACCCTCTTCGTTACAACACAAGATAAATCCGATTTGGCCAGAGGGGTAGGTAGGGATGGTGGTGAATGCATATTCGACTACGGGGAATAAGCTTCTGGAAAACTTCTGTACCTCCTTAATCAAGGGAAGATGCAACCATTGACATTCACCTTGAGTACTAATAAGACCGCTAGGAGTTAAAGCTTTCTTCATCAGCTCGTAATAACGCTTTTGGTATAATGATTCGGCAGGACCTAAATAGATTAGAATAAGTGGAGCTTTAAAAAGGTACCAACTGGATCGGAGGAGTCAGTGATAATGACATCGTAGGTTGCCTCATGAGTTTCTAAGAATGGGAAACCGTCACCAATATGTACGGTAACTTTAGGATGTTGGAATCCAACAGCCATAGAAGGAAGGTACTTTTTAGAAACACGGATTACCGCTTCATCAATTTCACAAAGTACAACTTCTTCAACTGATTCGTGTTTAACAACTTCACGTAAAACACCACCGTCACCGCCACCAATAACTAAAACCTATTAAAAATTAGATAACTGAGCTTTATAAGAGCTAATTTACCTTCTTAGGGTTGGGATGACTGTTCATTGGGATATGGGTGATCATCTCTTGGTAACTAATATAAGTTTAATCTTTAAGTTAAAATGTGTCCATTTACGAAAATTCATCACGTTCAGTAGCTTGGATAACACCATCTAAAACCAAAACATTTCCGTAACTAGTTGATTCAAATACCAAAACATCCTGATATTTGGATTTCTCAACATGAAGAATCTCTTTAACTTCTAAAGCCATACCTAAAGTACTTTTTAGCATTGCAAACAAAAATTATATTACTTTGACCAGGCCAGAAGGTTGAGGTCTCTTTAAACCAGTTATCTTTGATGAGGGGATGTACTAAAGGTTCAGACATATCTCTTATCTTTATCAATTTACTATATGAGCACAGTTAAGTTGAAGAAGTTTTTTAGCTTTGGGATAAAAGTTTTTGGAGTTGTGATGTGTGCAAAATTTTCACCATTCTGCGTTAAATTGAACCCTTAATGGGCGCGATATTATGGGAAGTTAAATACCAATGAAATAGTTTAAACAGCTTTATAATTAGCTATGTTTGGCTGAAAAAGAGCAAAATAAATAAATTTTTAAATACCCAGAAATAAAAAAGGGTTACCGTGTCATGTAATAGCATTATAAAAATCTTTGGGATTTGGATTTCTTTAAGGTATTAAGTAACAAGCTACTTTTATTATAAGGATTCCGTACCATAATTAACGTTATGACAATTTAAACATTAAGTATATTTTAAACTACATATTTATTTCAATAAATTGATTCAAGTTGAATCGTTTTTAACCCTTGTTCTCTCAAATAACTTGAAACGGTTTATTGAAATAAAAATGGTTTAATTTTATATCTATTATTATTAAAACATAATGAAGATTACTTTAAAAGAGAATCACGTACTATATAAAGACTCACTTTTATACATAATAACCCACAGATCTTAATAAATTCATTAAATTCGATTCAATTTTATAATGGCAGTTAATACAGCAAGTTCTGTTCCATACTTATATATATATTATTTCGCTTTACACCATATGTATTGAATATGGCTATTGTTCACAGAGCTTTTATACTATTTTTTTATAAATTTAATACCTTCACTATTACGTGGTCATTGATTATCAAAAACTTTACCAAGAACTTCATAGCAAAGTAAAAGATCCTAAAAATATTATCAAAAATTATTATTCCTGGTATTAACACTTAGTAAAGCTAAGACTTTAAAGCTATTTAGTAATTGAAAGTTGATATTGAATTGATAATATAGTACTAGCAATAAAATCTTCCAATTTATACAAAACTCATGATTCATAAATTGCGGAAAAGAAAACTGTTATATATTTTTCATCTATTTATTTCCTATTAATTTCTTCATAAATACCAACATTTCCCTTTATGAAAAACTTGTTTTAATAGTATTTAAAATGTATATTTTGATAATTTTTTAAAACTATTTGTTTAATAAATACAAAAATAGCTAACTAATCACTTTATAGTAAATATTTTTGCTAAATTATAGTGTTTTATAAATAAATTTAAAAATAATAAATATTTAAAATACTAATAATATAAAATCTGATGAAAAATTTTAAAAAAAAGTAAAATATTAAATTATATTATAAATACTAAATAAACTACCTAATAGAAGTAGTTCTGCATATTTTAAAAAAGAATTCTTATTTAAATTAAATTAGAGTATATATTAAATTTAAATATAAAATAAAAATTTAATACTTTTTATATAAAAATAAAGATAAACTTTAGTTACATATAGCTTACTAAAATAATATTAATAAAAATATAAATATATAAAGTTCATTTTATTAAAAAAAATAAAAAAACTTATTAAATATCTTAGTTTAACTTTTTAGAAAATTTAATAAAATAAATGCTATTAATTAAACTTTTAAAAAATCTAAGCTAAATTAAATTAAATTAGTAAAAAACTTTAAAAGTTAAAGTTAAAAAAACAACTAAATATTATTAAAAAATTTAAGCTTAAATTTTCTATTTATATATAATTAACTATAATTAAAACTAATATAAATAAATTTTTAATATAAAAAAGCTAAAATTTTTAAAAACATAATACTTTTAAACTTATTTTTAGCTGTAATTTATATAAACTTTATTTAGTAATTTTAATTTACAAGTAGTTTTTTAATAGTCTAATTAGAAGTTTAATAGCTTTTTATTTTTAGCTTAACTATAACAAGCAAAAAAGTATTAACTTGCTTTTATATTTAAGTTAAATTTCTTATTTAAAATAGTAAATTTATATTAATATTTAATTTAATATAATATATAATTAATTAATTATAATAAAAATTTTAAATTAAATTAAATATTTATTATAATTAATAATTTTTAGCTTTATTTAATTTAATAGATAATAATTTAGCTTTAATTTAAAATAAATTAAAATTGGTATTAATATTTGCTATAAAAATAAAATTAATAAAATTTAAAAAGGGTTGATTTGAAATAAAATTAGCTAATCTAATATTAATTACTATTTAAAGTAAAATTAATAAATAAATAAATATTTTACTTTAGCTTTTAGCTTTAATAAATATAAGTAAAACTAAAAATTATTAATTTTTTTAGTATTTACTAAATATAGTTTAATAATATAATTATTGAAAACTTTAGATACTATTTTAAAAATAAATAGTATTATAATATATTTTATATTTAAAAATATTATAAAAAATCAATTTTTTTATTTATTTTTTAAAATTAAGCTAAATAATTTTATAAAAATATATTATATTTACTTAATTTTCTTTTAAATAAAATTTTATATAAATAGTTATAGTAGTAAAAAAATTAATTAAAAAGTTTTTTTTATAATTTTAAAGCCTAAATAAATAAATAGCTTTAAAATAAAATAATAATTATTTTAGAATTAAATTTAGTTAAAAATTAATAATTTTATAAAAAAATAATATTAGT
This sequence comes from Capillidium rhysosporum, assembly GCA_037055185.1. Classification (NCBI taxonomy): domain Eukaryota; kingdom Fungi; phylum Entomophthoromycota; class Entomophthoromycetes; order Entomophthorales; family Capillidiaceae; genus Capillidium; species Capillidium rhysosporum. The sequence goes on along the minus strand of JAWQFY010000222.1, from coordinate 1,115 downwards.
ATTTAGCAAATTGTAATTAAAAATATTTTACTAAATATAAAAATAAAATTAATTAGTAAAATAATAGTAATTATAAATTAAAAACTATTTAAAAAAATTAAATAAGTATTTTTTAAGCTAAAAGTATCTTTATTAATATACTAATAATAATAGATTATATATAGTTAGTATATAAATATAAAGCTATTAATAAATTAGTTATATACTAAAAAAATATTTATAAATAAGTTAACTATATTTAAATTTTGTATATTTTTAATATATTAAATTTTAAATCTAATTTTAATTATTTTTTTAAATAATTTTTAATTTATATTTATTTATTTATTTAAAATTTATTATTATACTAAATTTTTATTTAAAATTTAAAATTAAATAAAATAACTTATTATTATTTTTAAATTTTAACTTTATAATATTTTTTTACCTAATTAACTTAAAGCATTAAAAAAAACTTATAAAAATAATATATATATTAAATAGCTATTTATTATTTTAAGTTTATTTTACTAGTATTCTACTTTTTTACTATAAAAAAAGTATATTTAATATAAAAGTTATTTTTTAATTATTTATTTATTTTTATAATTTTATTATATAAATTTAAATAATATTATTTAATAAGTAATATACTTTTTAAATATACTTTTAGCTTTAAAGCTTAACTTTAAAACTATACTATCTATTTTTTTAAACTAGTTAAATAATGTATTATAGTATTAAAACTTTATTTTAATTTTATAAAAAATAAAATTATAACTTTAAAAAATCAATAGTATATAGCATTATAAAATTTATTATTATTATTATAAAGTAAAAAAAAATAGCTTTAAATAATTTAAAGTATTTTTTAACCAAATTTTATTTTCTAAATAAATTAAGTTAAGCTAATTTTTTAGCTATTTTAAAAATTAAAGTAGTATATTAAAGCTATATTTATTATATTATAATTTTGAAATTTACTTAAACTAACTATAAACTTACATAGCTTAAATAGTTTTAGCTATATTATTAAATATAAAAGTATATTATATATTAATATAATTTTTTTGTATATATTTAATATTTACAGTTATAAGTTATATATATATATAGTTTATATAATTATAAAATTG